>JAJLVF010000013.1:0-49355 GCA_030564485.1 Meyerozyma athensensis | reverse complement strand
TCAATAGTTCTCTTGTCAATACCACCACACTTGTAGATCAAGTGACCGGTGGTGGTCGACTTACCGGAATCGACGTGTCCAATGACAACAACGTTGACGTGAGTCTTTTCTTTACCCATTTTTTAAGTTACCTGTGAAAAGTGAAAGATGAGGAAATTTTTTTTCTCTTTATATCAGATGCGTGGCCAGTACAAAATGCAGGAGAGACGTCGTTAGTCACGTGCGTTGGGGCTCCTACCCTAGTACATACCCAGCTACTAGCCTGCCAACTTGCGGAGGAGCTTTTCACTGTCTTGGAGCGATTTTGTGTTCTGGTAGCCAACAACGTCGTCTTGTAGTTCGTCGATGTTAGTGATGTCGTTTTCGTCTTCTTCTTGTTCTTCGTTGCGGCTTTCATGTAATAGTCTCTCAGTCACCGGCGACCCTCTTCCTACTATGCGGCCAAACTTTTGGCGCTTGGAGTTTCGTCTAGGAGACGGGAACTTGATAGACTGGTCGCGGCGCTTTTTCGGTGTAGTTTCCATATTAGACTTGACGTAGTCAAGCATGCTATTTGGTTTGGCATTTCCTGGCGCGTAGAGACACCATGCCAAATCGTGAATGCTGGGTAGTCTTGACTGCAATACAATTTCCCACACGTATGCTATCGACACTATTGGTATGTTCCACTGCTTGGCAGCCTTGATTTTGTTTCTGGATGAAGTTACAGACACGGATGTCGCACCTTGTTGGTATATGGGACAGTCAAGCACATCCTTTGTAGGGTACTCAAACAACTTCGGTGAATTCTTTTGGAGGGATGACTTGAATACGTTGATGTTAAACACGAGCAAATCACGATTACTGGTGAGTGTGTCGCAGTACTCGAAATTTAGATAGTTGATGAGCTTTTCAAGGTGCAATAGTTCGATACCGGTGAACCCAGTAATGCAGATTTTGAACAGTTCAGTACTGGTAAAGAGACCTCTGAGAGGTTTTCCCCAGTTGTCTAGCATCACCTTTCCGTAGAAAAGACACCGTTCGATGAACCATTCTGTGACAATCTCTATAAGGCCCTGGACAGTCTTGTCTCTTGTGCTATCGGGAATGCTTTCGAGAAGAAGTGATGCCTGGTTGCTGGTTTTTGATGGCAAGAGTATGTGAGTGATTGTTTTAGACGACACTCCAACGATTGATCCGCCGTTGGACGTAATAACCTTTGATACCAACAGCGCTTGGCGGGACAGGAAGCCCACAACAGCAAATACAAAGTCGGCAAAAAGACCCGGCTGTTGCTCCTGGGCAGTATGCACAGCTTCAGAAACGATCTCTTCCGCTGCTTCATCTTCAGGCTCCTCTTCGTTTTCTTCCCATGCATTTTTGTGTGTCAATGACGGTGCTCTCAATGCCTGGTTTTGCATAATCGACTGCCACACCCCAGGATCCTTGCGTGTAGGTTTCACCGGCATTTGCAAAGTTGTGGAATTGGGTTTCGGTCGCCGTATGCTGTTTTGCAACCATTTGTCCCACACTTTGCAGCCACTACTATATGAGTGGGGTTGATCTTTGAGTGAATAGTCATTATAATCGAGCGCAGCTGCACGTAGAAGAGAGTCAAACACCCACACGGGATGTACGACTGGGATGTTCCATTCGAGAGCTTTCAAGTAACGTTTGCCCCGGGTTTCTGTTGTAATTACGCAACTGTTGGATACAGTAAGAGAATCAGTGACTGTACCTCCATGGCTTGAAATCCACGACGTCATCTTGTTTGTGTCAAATACATCGTCAATTCTGTGGTCGCTGTGAGCTCTAAAGGTTTCTTTATCGAGGCTGTTCTCGTGATGTGCAATTCGAGAAACGCAGATGATCAAGCCGTCGAAAACAGCCAAAATCGACTCTTCGAGGGAATTTGAAACATCCTGACCGTCGAGCCACTGTGTGTGTATCTTCTGGATAGCCCCTGGCGGGATAAATTTCACGTCATAGCGGTTATTTATGCAAAATCTATATTTGTCGGTGCGCCGATCTCCAACTATTAGGTAGTTTACATCGCTCATCAAGTCATTATAATGGACTCCACCAAGAGCGGTGATCTTGGTGGCAATGTCTTCTCGAAGCTTGAGCGGTATGGAAGTACAACAAAATGTGACCCCATCAAACGGCTTCATACAGTGGATACTCGGACGCGGTGAGACATAAGACGGTGTCTGGTTGTTTATGGAAAGGTCGAAGAGAAGAAGAAAAAAAGAAGAAGAAGAGGAAGATGGAAGATGGAAGATGGAGTAAAAGGTGCGAGTATATGGAGTTGGGATAACTTGGAAGCAATAGTATTCTGTATGGCATTCAACAAGCTCTGTGAGGTCTAAAGGTCTAGATGTGCAGTGCAGTTAAGATGCTGAGTTCGAGATTGGGGGCCTGTCTACAATTTAGTAAATCCACAAAAGCACTACACTGAGAGTCTCATAATACTCCTGAAAACACCGTTCTGCTCTTTCTGTATACTACCTCGTTGTCTATCCAGCTTAACGGCCTGTGTGTAGTATGGCGCACGCAATTTCCCGAATAGTGACGAAGGTGCTGCAAAATGTGCCTCATGCAAGACCGCTTATTTGATGACATCTACGGTGACATTTAACTGCTGTGTGCTCTATACGTGGGCCAGCTTATCAAGATGTAAATGTAAACAGCATGGTGTTCCAGAAGTGAGACGGAACAGGAGTTTGAGACTACAGCAAACAAAATGAAATAATTTCAGAAAGAAGTCGCCAAAAGATGAAACACAGCAGAGTTTCAGAGTTCCAATGCAAACTTAGTTCTACTTTAGCACCTACACTTCATTACAAATCTAAGAGCAGCGACCAGCATTATCTTTACTGTTTCGGGTATTGAGGACTGTGACAAATTGCTCATAATAGTCCACAACAACACCAAATGCATGATTTTCCTGGCGCCGTGTTCAGTTCGTAAATAGTAATAGTAAACAGGTGTAGGAGCGGAGTCAATACTCAGCGAACGTGTGGAGATCGGAGCTGATCCAGATGGTCCCAAAATAGCATATGCAACGAAGGTTTGGCTATAGTTGCTATTTTCATGGTCCTAGACATATGTGGTAATCCAATCTCCTAACAAGATGAAACGGATTACCTAAACGGACTATGCAAGCCATATCTGTTGCTGCGCAAATTTCTTTTGCCCAACATCGTAGTGCCAAGACTACCCTGCGCGCTCATAACCTGTGCTTACGGCGCCCCCTGTGTATCTAACCCATACACTATTTGCAACCAACCAGCAAGGATGGGGTCATTAATATGCAAAGAACAGCAGACTGGAGTACGATTCAGGAAATGGGGGAAGTTGCAAACTTTTTGGTGCAGTTATCGCCAATCACTCTCATGCAAGGCACTCTAGACAAAATGCAACCTGGTATTACATCTTATGTCATCTAAAAATGGAGAGGGGTGTGTCGCTGATCGTGTTCCTGCTTCGTATTGCTTTTCGGCTCGAGCCTTGTCATATTGCCATGTTGCATTTGCCTATTAGCTATTTCTCTCTTCTACTTTACTTGTACTCCCTCTACCTTCTACAGTTGTTACTATTTGTGCGCTACTTCACACCTTTTTCAATGACTACCGTCTTAGTCATTGCTGTCCCCCACGGATTCTCTATCTCTCCTATCTGTGTTTATTACCTATCGCCCCACTAGTCCCTATATTTACCTGTGTACGTTCACGACGGTTCGGGCGTATGCAACACCCAATTCGAGCATGCGTGTGCGCACCACGCTGCGCAATAACGATCTGCACAATCATGAGCGCAGTCGTCAGATAACGTGAGTCACATCCTAGATGGACCAGTTCCAGCTATCATTGCATCGCCAAATTTGCACTGGATACAGCCACAGAGCATAAAAGCACACAGCAGCTATCGCGAACTCTCTACCGCAAATACCGCAACTACAAAAAAAGTTTTCACGTCGCGAGCCCTTACTCGGCTTTTGAGCCCCGCTGCCATATGCATGGCGATGCATTGTTTTCGTTCTATTTCGGGACTGGAGGATTTTTTCTTCGAGGTTCGGCATGGCGTCCGCATTTTTCTGCTCGTAATATAAAAGGGGCTCCTGATCCCACTTTTTTCTTCATCGTCACTTGTCGAACTTTTATTCACTCGCTTTAATAATGTACTCCGCTGTTGCTGCTGCTGCTATCTTGGCCGGTTCCGCCGTTGCCGCTTACTCTAACGACACCGTTGTCACCACCGACGTTACCGTTACTGACTACACCACCTACTGCCCATACTCCACCGAGGTTGTCGTCAAGACCTGTACCTTGCAAAAGTGTGCTCCAGTCACCATCACCGTCCCAGAGGCCAAGACTTTGACCATCACCGGTGAGTGTGTTGTCCCAACCACCTACACCACTGAGTGGGCTACCTCCACTGTTGCTGAGCAAACCACTGCTGAGCAAACCACTGCTGCTCCAACCACCGTTGCCCCAGAATCTACTTCTGCTGCTCCATCCACCGTCGCTGCTGAGTCCGTCTCTTCCTTCGAGGCCGGTGCTGCTAAGAACGTTGCTGGTGCTTTGGCTGGTGTTGCCGCCGTTGCCGCTGCTTTGATCTAAGAAGCTCGCAACTAATTTTACTGGTTATACCTTTTGAAAGTTTTTAAATGCTTCTAATAAATTTTTTGGCTTGACTTTCAATCAACCATGTATGTTTAATATTCCTGATTTTGGATGACATTCAATTTCTTCTGCGATTGGCGTTGACTAATTTGTTCATCATAATTCCGCTTCTTTTTATCTTACGATATTACAAAAATATATTTTACATTCTACTGCTTGTAGCGGCTAAATCCGTGGCTTAGGCATCGTACGACTAGACCTATCGGGTAGTCTCACTCGAGTGCAATGGTTACAGGTGCTGGGGTTGGGCTCAAACTTGTCTTACATTGTTGCATGTTATTTCAGAGGGTTCAACAGTGTCGACATTGTTAGATGTTCAAGTTGATATCGGTGTAGAATAATATGTATTCGAATTTTAAGGTCGTTGGTGAAACCTGATGGTCCAATTGGTTTAGAAAGACTGAGGAGTATCTTCGTGAGACTTGCAGATACTTGTAACCCTGTCTGGCATCAGACATGGTTAGTATACAATGGTTAGTAGAGGATGTATTTATAGGCCATGTGCTTAGTAGACGAATCGTTTTGAATGGGTAGAAGTAAGACCTGTTCTTCTTTGTAATGGCTGTACTATAATAGAGCCTTTCTCTAACTTTTTAAGAACCTCTTTGCTTGTAATTATCAGCATTTGCAATTTTTTCATTATCAAGAGAATGGGCTACTATATCCAATTTCCCGAAAAATCTCAAACATCGCTTCAAAAGCTGTAGATATGCTAGAACCAGTATAATTTAATCCTGGAAAGCTCCTTCCCTTAATTCTTTGGCTCCTTCGATCCTCTTTCTTATTGTGTCAAGCACTTGCAACAATCACACAAACTTGCCAAAATCTTCCAAATTTCTACAATTCAACGAAGACTTCATTAGAAGCAACTGCACAATAGACTGACATCCTACAGCCCTATATATTCACATTTACCGTACATACTATTCCTGCCTTTGCTCTGCCCTCGGTGCGCAAATACAAGCGTATTGAATATTTCAGTCTCTGATGTCCTACTCACTGCCAACATCCCAGATGCAACTGCTGGGGGTTTCAGAGCAGGCAGATGGTTCTATAGCGTTGGAAAGTACCCCTTCCATACCACAATGTCCTCAAATGACTATTATTCCTTCGTCTTCATCCACTATTCCCTCCTTCACCTTGACTCCAGATGATATTTCTGATCCCATAAAGTTCATAGAAAGCCACAGTCGAGCTGGTAAAGAATACGGAGCCATTAAAGTCATAGTTCCCACTGAGTTGCGTAAATATATCGGACACCCATCTACAATAGACCCGGATGCATTCCAGTTTCCCACCAATAAAATTAATACCGTTTCATCTTCTGAAGAAACGGCCAGAAGGATCTGGTTTTTGGAAGAATTGTTGGCGTTTTCGACCCAGAAAGAGATTGTCAAAGATGAAAACAGCACAACAAATCTGTTTCCCGAACAGATTCCCAAGTTGGGTGCTGATCCCATAGACTTGTACCGCTTGTACTTTTCTGTGGTGAACAGAGGAGGTTACCAGAAGGTTTTACAGATGAATTTGTGGACACTGGTAGCAGGAGATATGGGTTATAAGTCTCAGGAGTGCTCGCCATGGATACATCTTCTACCATCAACCTACGAAAAGTACCTTTTGGCTTATGAAACCGCCCACTTCGAAACGTCCAATCTGCATAAGCGTATGTGGGCACTGAGCTCTTCTCATTTAGCTGGATCTAATAAGGGCTTCAAGCGGTTTACTAAAACTAAAATGGCCAAAGGAATACCCATGAATGCTCCAACGCACATTCAATCTGCCAGCAATCCAGTAACCTCACTGCAGGCAAAACTAGCATTACACAACATTACCAGCAATAATGTCCAGGACGACACGCTGCTTTTACATAGTCTGAACAAAAGCAGTATCCGCAATCTCAGCGATATGATCAAGAAAGATTTCCATGTCCAACAAAAAATTATAGAACAACATGCATCGAAATTCACCCATTCATCGGGCGACTTTCAGACCACTTCTGCTGATTTTGAAACAATTTTCTGGTCTGCCGTGCAGCAGAAATCGTTTGACGAGCTCGATATTGAAGTTGCACACAACTTGTCAAGTTTTGTATATTGTTCACATCTCCACGATTTGAACTCCACAAATCACCAACCACCTGGCAATGCAAGTATATCCGCTGAAGCAGCCACATGTCCCTGGAATCCTCTCAATATTGCATTAGCGCCAAATTCTCTTTTGGGTACATTGATGGATGGCGACACAACAACCCACGATATCGTACGGCCCACCGTCAATGTTAATATGGCGCTTGGGTTTGAAAATTGGAAGGTGGAGGATCACTTTTTGCAACTAGCTGACTATCATTATTATGGTGCTACGAAGTTGTGGCATTTCATTCCTGAAAGTGAATTCGGCAAGTGGGAGACTTTGAAAACTTCATTAAAGCTGAAAGACTCCAACAATTTGAAAAACTTTAAACTTTCTGGTGCAGACCCGCTCGTATTACAATTATTTGAGTCGATTATCGGCCCATGTTCCGTTTCAGCCGATACAATGCGCTACAACCATCGCTCACCGGTTCTTAAACAATTGATTGGTTCCTATGAGAAAGAGACTGATCAATATGATCTGCAAGTGCTTGTCACTCCAGCAATGCTCCAGGAGCATGGAATAACGTACTTCACTACATTACAGAAACCTGGAGAATTCATCATCAAATTCCCCAAAGTTCTCTCGTGCAATATATCAACTGGGACAAATTTATCAGCCAATGTTAATGTTGCGTCTAAATCATGGCTTTCATATGCCTCAGAAGCGGAAACATGGTTGACATCGCAAAACCTTCTTCCGGGGCTACTGCTGTTCAAAATGCTCACTAACTTTGCAAACATTTACGACAACGGCAATGGCAAGGTAAACTTTGACTCACTGTTTTTTGAAGTAGCGAGTGACTTTTTGGACGAGAATGTGGAGGCAGAGTTAATTCTGCGGGAACAAGTAAGAAAAACATTAAACCATGCCAAGGAAGTTGTGGTCGATGAAAAGGTGACGGGAATGAATGATTGGATTTCTGACATTGATCTATCTGTCGCTTTTCCCTCTAAGGTGGTTGTGACAGAAATTGCTCTGTCGTTAAATGTGGCCCTTTCATTGTCCAATTTTCTACAACTCAGCGAACAAATTGTTGGAAAACCTGAATTTAGAATTGAGCTTCAGCTATACTGCACTGATGATAGATTAAGGCTGCTTTGTAAGTCTTTAAGTTCTTACTCGGTAGACTTCCATGAATGGTTGAATACCTATCGGGAGTTCTTCAGCTCAAATTCTGAAGCCAATCTCAGGAATATCAAAGTCTTGCTTGCCGAAGGAGACAAGATCAAAGCAGCAATGAATGCGTCGACATCAGATGACAACACCAAAAATGAAACTGCAAAGTTCTTCCAATCGTTGGAGACCCTTCGTCGCTTTGTCAATCGAGCCAACGATGTGGTAGAGGAATGTCAACTCATTCTCAATGTGAAACATCAGCAGCGGATTCGTGGAGGGTCTAGTGAAGACCAGGAAACTGAAGATTACTTGCCGAGACTATACAAGGTGCTCAAGGTGATACCCAGTTTGGGCTTTCTGAGTCCTGAAACGGAACAGATGATAGAACTCAAAGTTGAAATTGAAAACTTTGATAGAGCTGCTCGTCAGCTCATTGCAAAACCGAGGGCCAATGTGAGAGATTTTCATGATTTAATTGAGTTAGGAACTTCGTTTGGGTTGGTTCTACCCTCGCTTTCTTTGTTGAAACGATTGAAAGATCGCTTGAGCTGGATGGAAACGTATAAGACTATAGTGAACGGTGGTGATCCGTTCGCTACAAAGGTAGAACACTATACCCTAGAGCACCTTGTCGATTTTGCAAGTGCTGGTCAAAAAGTGCTAGGAGAGAACGACTGTGAGATGTTGGAATTAATACAGAGAATCATTACGGCCAGTGAGCAGTATTCCTCAAGAGTCAGTCAGTTTCTTGAAGTCGAATATACCGACGATATCGACTTGAAAAAACTTGACGAAATTATCGGCGACTTGGAACTAAAGTCGAGAGAACACAACGATGGAAGAATTATTGCGAGTGCTGAAGTCTACCAGAAACTTATCGAGCTCAGAAACCTGAGTGCCATGCTCGAGAAATTTAATACAATGCTGAATGGAATCAAAAATGGCGAGACCTATCTGTACCAGCAAGTCAAGAACCTCAAAAAGAATACAGAAGCATCAGGCTTGAAATTGAGAAGAACTATTATTGCTGATAGTCTCAAAGCTTGTGATGACTGGCTTTCTAGGTTTAACGATTATCTCGAGAGTGTTAAGTTCCCCAGTGCCCTACAACCTGAGATACCAAATGACGTGAATGCCAAGTTGACGTTGCATTCCGGCGTCATCAAGAAACTCCGGAAGATCATTGGGAAAGTTAAAGTCAGTTATGATTTTGAGTCTGACGACTATATCAAGTCAACCACATACCAGGTTATTGCTGAAGAGAGTAAGGAAGTTGCGACTGCCGAACCACAAACCGAACAGGTTTCAGGCTTTGTCGACAATAAACCAGCAATTTACTGCATGTGTCGAGAACCTGAGTTTGGAGAGATGATTGAATGTGACGTCTGCAAGGAATGGTACCATTTGGCATGTGTGCATGAGTCAGAAAACGAAATGGATGAAGACTCAAAGTACTCTTGTCCCATGTGTAGAGCGGTTGAAGGTATGGACATTGATATTGTCAATCCAGCGCATTATTCGAAGCTTGTGGAATTCGACAATGCTGCAAGTAAGCTTATTCCTCAACCACCAAACGAACTTAGCTTGTTGAAAGCATTGGCGGAGCACATTAACGTACTGGTAGCAAGAATGAAGGAGTTTGTTCAAGGCTGTGGCTCACTCGCACCCACAATGGCACTCGATCGTTATCGATTCGTATTGAGAAAGCTTCATGGCTCTCCAGTATTAATTGAAGAGCTCTACGACGACATTAAAAAGAGAGTCAGAGAGTTACAAGAGCAAGTGGGTCCTATTACGACTCAACAAACCACTAGTCAGTCAGCAACACAGGCTGATGATACTGCTGTCGAACAAGACTTTCCCGTTGCTGTAGCTCCGGTTCCTGAGATGGTGAACACTGATGAACTAACTAATGGCTATGCTGAGCATACACAAGAAACAGCTGACAGCCAGATACCAGCTTCTGAGGACGTTAGCGTGAACTTCAAGAGCGAATCAGAGAACGGCATTGTGCAAACTTCGCAGCCGCTGATATTCACTAGTCTCGAATCCATGAGCAGCACCAGCACTTTGACCAGAAGTGAAGCTGAGGGGAATAAAGATACAAACACGGGCTACACTCTGACTGGATTTGAGCCAGAGCAAAAGACAGAGATCCAAATAAACCAGAGAGAGACTCTTCCTGAATCGAGTCAGCTGGCGATACCATTTTCAGATACCAGTTCTTTGAATAGCGAGTGGTCAATTGAGCAGCGAGTGGTCCACGCATTGGCACCGACGCTCGAAAAGAGCACCCAATAATATAATATTAGCAGCTTATGATAATACCTTATACACACGCTTCTTCACCACTTCTTTTTCGCAGCTATTTCACATTTCGCGTACGCGTACAAGCATGGTTGGCTTTGATGTCCGTACAGTGGATGATATAATGCTGCTGGCATGGTCTAGAACAGCTACAGGTGGTTCTGAACATATTTATGTTTCACAGCTTCCTCTGCTTCTCGAAATTGTACAATCTATGGCCGGAATTGCCGAACCAATACTATCCAAGAACCAAAAACAACTTCTACAGACAATGATCCGGGACAATTCTCGTCTAAAATTGTACAAGCGTGAACTCCCGCGGTTTCTTACCAGGCTCACACAAACGAACTCGTTAAGTGAACTCTTTGACACAAAGAAAGGTTCCAAAAGTGGCATATTTGACCGTTGGGAAATGCCAAACTTTATCAGCTCGAGCAAGTTCCGCCCTCAGAGCACAAACTATGGCTCCGGTAGCCGTAACTACAACACGGAACCCTATTTGTCGCCTCCGTCATCTCCACCTCGCTCCAGGCAGAAATACACCATACCCTTCAGCGACGAAAAGTACAATTACCATAGCGCACCAGCTTCCAGTGGAGATGCATACTACTCATCGAAAATCCAACGGCTTGAAGCACAATGTGAACAGTACCAGAAATCGTACAAAGCCCTCGAACTGCTATGCGAAGAATACCAACAAGAGCTATACAAACGCGGACCCGAGCTGGAGGGTTATAGGAGCGGGAGCCGGCTCTCGCAGTACATTCCTCGTAACGCATTGCATGCTGTCCTTAACTCTTTGACGGCTACGTTCAAAGGAACCAATTCTCGGGCAACGACTTTAGCCCATGTTGTAACATTATTTGTGGCTGCCAGCGTGGTAGTCAACATATTTAAGGTGTTGGTTTATGGCACGGTGCTCCTATTAACGCCCAACATCAGCCCCGGTAGCTACGTTTACGACAATTATGACCCAGTGCTGGTACAACCGGTATGGTGGAAGGAAATCGAGATGTTGGAGTACTGGGTCTACATGATACAAGAGTGGGTGCAATAGACAAAAGCTTGATTAATACATACTTAGTTCATCTTCTTCACCAAGGAGTTGATGTTCTCCTCTCTGTTACCGTAGTCACCACCTTGGATGAAGTGGTTGAACTTTCTAGCTCTGAAACCACCGTTAGGGTTGGACAAGTGGAATGGCCACAAGAAGTTGTTGGCTTGCTTGAAGTTAGGACCAACGGTGTAGATCTCGTGGATCAAGTCCTCGATCGACAAGATACCGTACTTGCCCAAGTTGGCCTCGATGATGGAGTTTTCAGACAAAGGAATTCTTTGCTTGTTGACCTTACCATAACCTCTCTTGTACACCAACTTTCTGATGGTGGCCAAGCTTGGGTAACCGTAAGCAATGTATGGCTCGACCAACTTGATCAACTCAGAGGTAGCCTTGGTGACTCTGACGAACACACCGGCGTTGATTTGGGTCAATCTCAACAATTGCAAAACCTTTCTTGGCTTAGGAGCAATCTTGGAAATACCCTTGATTCTGACAATGAAGACCAACTTAGGTTGAGCCTCAACGTAGTAAGAACCGTTAGCCTTAGCCTCACGCTTAGCCTCAATGACGGCACGTTCAGCGTCAGCGTACTCCTTGACGTACTTGGCAGTTCTGTCAAAGATGATCTTTCTCTTTTCCTTGTTGGACTATTAGTTAGTACTAAATTTTTCTTCTCGATTCTCAGTCCCGAAAGATGGTTAATTGAATGACAACATTGCCGAAGCTAGCCATATCGTTGGTATGATATCATCTTCAAAAGGATCCAAAAAATGAAATACTTACAGCCTTACGGGCAACCTTGTCGGCAGCACGTTGTTCGGCGGTCTTCTCGTTAGCCTTGGACTTCTTGACGTGGGTTTCTGGTTTCAAAGTACTGAAGTTAGTATACAAAGTTTTCTTGTCGACGGACAAGTTACCATTTTTCGGAAAAGCGGGATGCTACGCCAGCCGGAAAGGCGGTGTCGACACTGGAACTGAACAGCCATGTTCATTCTAGGTCACATCCTCAACAAGTCTCCTTAACGCAGAGGAACACAGATGTATCAGGCATCGGCAATGGAGTTTTGTGAATTTCATTCGGCTGCAAGATAATCTGGAGTTCCCATGGTTGGTTTCTACATGCTTCTGCATTCGTGGACTGTATTACTCGTTCCTGTGGTAACTAGTCCGGGTGGTAGTTCGTTACATACGTAGCCATTGTGGATGTGAAAACTGAGGTCGCAGTGAAAAATTTATGGCGAAATGATGAGGATGACACAAAACCGAGCGATGCTGGGAATAGCGCACGTGCGTGTCTCTGGGGTCGCGCCCTTGCCTATCTCTTATCTGCACCAGGTTGACGTATTTGTGTACAGTCCAAGATAGCCTGATCAGGTACTTTGTTCCGATACAGATATGCAACAATACAGCGGCATATTGGCCGATTGTGCATTGCCCACCTGAAATACGTGACAGCAAACCACAGTTCCTATCTTATCAAGGAAGTCTGTACTTTGTAACAATCAGGTATGGTGCGTGAGATGTTGCAAATGGAGACGGCGCCACATCTCTGAAACTTTAAATTGACGATCATGTAGTTATATTAATTGTTGGGTATTCGCAGTCTCTACAGGGAGGTCTAGTATGCTGTTTTTCAACAACACCCAAAATGTAGATGAGCCCGTTATCAATGCTGCGTTGTCGAGGTCTGACGACCAGCTTTTAGCTGAAATTGGCTACAAGCCAGAGTTGAAGCGCCAGTTTTCTACCTTGCAGGTGTTTGGCGTAGCCTTTTCCATTATGGGATTACTCCCTTCAATCTCATCTGTTTTGTCTTCTGCCTTGACTGCTGGTCCAGCTGGTGCGGTTTGGGGTTGGTTTATTGCATCTTTTTTTGTATTCTTGGTCGGAGTTTCCATGGCTGAAAATGGCAGTGCTGCTCCCACATCTGGTGGCTTGTACTACTGGTCAAACTATTACGCTCCACCAAAGTGGAAGACAGTTATATCCTACATTGTAGGTAATACCAACAGCATTGCCTTGGTTGGTGCTTTATGCGGCGTAGACTATGGTTTCGCAGAAGAGATCTTGTCGATCGTGGTGATCTCGAAGGACGGCAACTTCGAAATTACCCCAGCCAAGACCTATGGAGTGTTTGTGGCCTGTGTGTTTCTCCACATTCTTATAACCTGTGCATCGTCCAGGAAAATTGCCAATCTTCAGACAACATCCATTGTGGTGAACTTGGGCTTGATTGTGCTCTTTTTGATTGCCATGCCGATTGGAGCCCGCCCAAACTTCAAGTCTGGCAAGTATATCTTTACCCAGTTTGATAACTACCTGACTTGGCCCATAGGATGGACTCAGGTGAGCACTGCGTGGCTTCCTGCTATCTGGACAATCTGCTCGTTTGACAGCTGTGTGCATATGTCTGAAGAAGCCAAGAACGCCAAGCGGTCAATTCCCATCGGTATTCTCGGTTCTATCGGTGCGTGCTGGATTTTAGGAACAATCATCATCATTGTCACAGTTGCATGTATCCAAACCAACGACATTGAGGGCCATATTCTTGGTTCAAAGCTTGGCCAACCAATGGCACAAATCATCTTTGATTCTCTTGGAAAAAAGTGGGCGATGGCATTTATGACTCTCATTGCATTTGCACAGTTCTTGATGGGGGCTTCTATTCTTACGTCGATTTCTCGGCAAATCTGGGCATTTGCCCGAGACAACGGCCTCCCGTTTTCCTTTTGGATCAAGAAGGTCAATGCCAAATTGGCTGTTCCTATCAATGCTATATGGCTAGGTGGAATACTTTCGATCATTGTTGGACTTCTCTGTCTCATTGGAAGCACGGCTGCAAATGCGCTCTTTACATTGCCAATTGCCGGGAATTACTTTGCTTGGGGAACCCCTACGTTGTTAAGAATGACAACAGGGAAACACAAGTTTAAACCGGGTCCATTCTACTTAGGACCACTATTTTCTTCGATAGTCGGCTGGACCTCAACCACTTTTATAGTGTACGCTATCGTGATGGTTATGGTTCCTTCGTACAAACACCCTGAGAAAGACACTATGAACTATACCTGTGTGATCACTCCCAGCGTTTGGATACTTTCCTTTATTTACTACAAGGTGTATGCCCACAAAATTTACCATGGACCTCAAAAGACGGTCGACTTGCCATCGGAATTCGGCTCGAATGAGGAGCTGGATAGCGTTGAAGCAGAATACGAATTACACGAAGACAAGGCATAATTGAATTTCACGAAGTATATATTATATATTTTTACTGGAATTTGTAGTCACCATTGATCCATCTGTTGACCATCTCCAAAGCATTGAATGGTTGATCATGTGGAACCATGTGTCCAGCATCATACACTCTTAAGAAGGTGAAAATGCCGTGGTTCTTGACTTCACCTGCAGCATCACCCTCACTGTTAACCCATGGTACCAAAGGAGCACTGCTGAAGGCCTCGTGCTCCGAGTAGTCCAAAGCGTCTGACCAGTAGTGATTTCCCAACCAGTTGCAAATAATATCCTTGTCACCAGCGTATAGCAACACTGGGACACCTTTCTCAAGAAGTTCAGCAACATACTGTTGAAACGGCTTGTTCTCGTCTCCACTGAGAATGAAGTTTCTGAACACAGTGTCGTCGCAACTGGTGAACAAGTCAACCTTCGAGCCAACAGCCTGCTTGACTTCGTCAAGGTTCAAATAGTCGTCAATATAAGCCATTTCCTCGTAACAAAGACCACCCTCGTCTTCACATGGACGTCTGATGTCGTATGGATTGAGCCCAAGATCACTGAATGGCTGCATCAATTTGTTGCAGTAAATCGTTGGAGGTACACAGGTGAGAGCGGAGGGAATGTTGTAGCATAACTTTGTCAACGCGGCACACTTCTGGTAAATTCCATCCATCAGTTCACAGGTTTCATCGGAGAGTACTTGCTTGTATCCACCTTCACCACAGCCCATTGGCTTGTATGAGGCAGCCTGGATCAAGGGGTCGGTAATACCATTTCCAATCAACACAGATGACAACTCGAAGGATCTGTCAGCACGGTTAACAATTTCGCTTGCAAAGTTAGGAATGTAGTGGCCGGCGTAAGATTCACCAGCAATGTGGAACTTGTTCTTCACAAATTCAGGGAACTTCTGGAAGAACAATTCCAAGAACACAAAAACATCGCGGGCGGCAGCAGCAGTGTTGGTGATGTCTTCACCTCCTGAGTATGAGTAGCCCACGCCCACAGGTTGGTCCAAGAAAATCACCGATGCATTTGCATTCCAAGAGTATGGATTGTAGACTGGCTTCAATTTCGAGTCAACAAAAGAGGGACCCAATTCGAAAAGAAGACCGGTAGAAGAGGAACAGCCCGGACCACCATTCAACCACAAGATAATTGGGTCGTTCTTGGGGTCATTTCTGGACTCAAAGAACCAGTAAAAGAAGTGTTTATCTAAGGCCTCCACATCGAGATAACCGGTGTATTGCTTGACAGTGTCCAATCCCAAAGATTCAGGCTTAGTCTTCGCAATCGACAAGCTGTATCCCTCGAATTTGTCGGACAGAACCGTTTCGAATTGTTCTTCCTTTTGGATGGCAAACGCATGGTCCTTCACTGGCGACTTTTGCGCAGAAAGCTTTCCTTTATAACGACGAAGGTACTCCAATTGCTCACTGGTAGAGATTTCACCCAATTCTTTCCAAGCAGAACGCAAAAGACCCTGATCACCTTTGGGGGCTTCTTCAATTTTCCGTTCAAAGCTCTTCAACAATAGCTTAAACTCAGACTTAACATGATTATATTCATTGTTGACGTATTGATGGCCTAGCTTAATGGAATCCCTGTCAATAATGTCGAATCCTGGCTCCTGATAAGCAAGTGAAGCAGCAAAAAGCGCCACCAAGGATGCCGCAAACTTCATTTGTGGAGACAATAATGCGCACTCGGCCTATTTATATGATTGTGCCGTGGTTTGTGCGGCTGTCTACCTGGCAGGTGATAAGCGATAACAACGGTAGAGAGTGAGTGGGGAGTTGAGCAATACTTATGGGATCTAAGGGGTAGTGTAGTCTGCTTTATCAGCTAAAGTATACGTTTAGAGACGAATTGCTTTTTTGGACTTTCAATAGGATTCGTAACATATGCCTACATGGTCGCAAGATACACTACATACTATTTGTTGGTACATCGTTCTGCCCAAGGTGCACTAAAGTTGTTGGGGCGTTGTGCACCTGTCATTTTACCTTGTTATAATGAAGAAGACTTTGTAGAAGCAAAGAGTACCGCAGATGGATTGTGATCCTTCGGAAAGTAGTCTTTCTGGATCGAGTCATACTGGACTAAGTCAGCCAGCAGTGAGCCATACTGGAGTATATTATTCTTTACCGAGCCTTATATACTGAGTCATTTGTACTCTATTCATTCCACATTGCAGTTTTGTGACTCCTGTCCTACTGCTTTCTCTATGCGAACATCGCGAGCTCCTATGCTTTTCACGGAGTATACTCAAGTTGCAGCCTAAAAAGAAACTAATCCTATAAACCAATTGCGTAAAAGCAAGTCTCACCGCTACCTTAAGACCTCTCTCTACAGTTCTATCCCTGCCAAAAATCAGCCATTGGCATCTTCTCTGCTCCACTGGCTTCACACCCGCACACCCACACCTCAAAACAAAACTTCGTTCGCGAATGTTTCAACCATGGCTAACCCGATCTCTGTAACGTCGTCCAGACATATCACGAGTCTTGATGGAGCTCTCAGTGGACATCTACTGAACTCCTTTATAGGCACAGGGAACCCTGGTGTCCTGGTAATGAGTAGAGTCTTGATGTCGTTGAGATCTTGCATCGATAGCGAAGTCGTGTGGGCTCTTTCAACATTGACGGAATATTCTTCGACAAACACCAGTCTTCTCAATCTCGAGTCGGTTGAGTTTGTTGGCCATGAGCTTATAAACTACTTTTTCCGTCCCTATGCACTCATTAGTGAAGGCAGTTCTGTGACTAGAGCGCAGATATCGCAGAGTTGTGATGCATTGTTGTCGTTAAGAAACCTCTGTCAAGACTTGACGAACCAGCAGTGGCTCTCACAGTCCAAGTCGTTTAAGAAGCAAGCCACCGAAGTCGTAAAGTTCTGTGCTGGCTGGCTCTATGGAACTGAAGAGAGAAATCGCCAATTTCAGCAGTTTGAGAACGAGTTTATCGAGACATTTAACCACATGTTGGATTTGCTTGAAATATTGAGTTGCTACTACATTGACAACACCAAAAATGACCAGCTTTTCCAACAGATATTGTCAATATCCTTGGCAGCAAGAGAGAAAAATGTGGTCGTGAGCACCTTAAACATTTTGACCCATCTACTCTACACTCGTGATGAGAAACCAGACGATGAAGTGGAGAAAACCCCCAACAATTGCATAGATGCTATCACTGTCGCCCATCTCGAAAAATTCGCCAACTACCTTCTTATTTCTGACACAGACCTTGCATTGGCAGCACTTGGCTTCTTCAAACAATTCTTGACTTCCGACACTTTACATCCTTCCCACCCACACTCGGTAAGCGCATCGCAGGGCGAGAGGCTTGCGTTGTTATTGCAACTCAAATCATCGAAGGCGGTGTTTGAGATATTCGTCAAGCAGCTTCCAAAGTTCATCGTGCAAGACCTTCCTCTCAGCAACTCACCAGTAATCCCGGTTGCCAACTTATCTCGTCGGTCACAGCATTCTGGAATCCCATCGCAATTGCCACATCTTCCCAAAGAGTTGTACGATGTGATTGTGAAGTTCCCTGAACCCTTGAGAGCAACTACATGGTTGAGATGCTGCTACGAACCGTACTTCGAATCGACTACCACAGAATCTGGTCAAACAGATGTCATTCCTGGAGAGGTGACCCAGATCTCGTTGTGGAAGGCATACGAAAAGCAGTTTGAGCAAGTTTGGCAAACCGCCAAGACTCGCCCAAATCCCGATTGGCCGCCACTTTTGCCCGCAGTTGACTTCATCAAGAACGTGAATTCCGCTTTCCCCAACTCTGAGGCAATGGTGGTAACTTTGGATTCTGAAGGAGACCAGCCAGGGAAGAAAAAGTTTATCATTAAGGGAATTCAACCCCGTCAGTTCGTGGTGAACATAGACGTGGCCAATTACGAAGCATTAAAACAAAAAGCTGCTTCCACGTTGACCAACACCTCGAACGGTAGTTTACCAATTGGTCATATTGACCACGACAAGTTCCAGCACACTTTAAACCAAACCAACGAACAAATACTCTCTCAAACTTCCAACAAGATACCCCATATATCCAAGGGCAACCTCGTCAACGTTATTAGCAGCGAATTGATGCTGCGGGTATTCACCGAAGTGATCCAAACCGACGAATCAGGAGAATTGGGAAACATATTTCGCATCTACAATAACTACTGGCTCCCTGAGGTGGTATACGCAAACCCAGCACTTGTCCAACACGGGTATATCGATAGCAAGTGGCTTGGGTATTTACTCTAGATGTATGTATAGACTTGTATAATATTACGTAACCGCGCACTCACTCGATTTCCAAAATTACTATTGAATTCATCGCTTCATCATGACCAGAGTTCCATTCAGGGTACGGGCTACCGATGTGATTCATAGAGCCACTGTGCTCACTTTGATGGGGATCACCTTTTTGGGATTAGGAAGTATTGGTTTCAACGTATATGCTAATTCTGATTATGCCAAGATGAACAAACAAAAATTGACATTCAAAGAAGAACAGTACGATGAGTCTAGGCGGGAAGAAAAATAAGAGAAACATGTAAATAGCCACTAGTCGCCATAGGCTAGAAATTTTTCACACTTTTGTTCGTTTTTTTGTAGGTATGTCCTCGGTGGCTGGTCTTTTCACCAGTTTCTTGTTCGATGAGATCTTCTTCTTTTTGCCATTATGCCATTCTTGGAGAGTTTTCGTAACGTACTGGTGGTTTTCTTCGTCACTATTGCCGAGTTTTATCACGTCATAGTCGAAATGGAACCGCTGCTCACAATTCGGACAACTACCAGAAGGCTGTTTTTTGAGCTCCAGATCTCGAAACTGCTGTCGAACCTTTTCTATGGCTTTGTATGACATCAAGCAGCCACACGGTCTCATGTAGGCAAAAGTGGTTTTTTTAGTACGAACTGTATCCGTGACAGGACACACGATTTGCAGGTTCTTCCATGTTATTTTCACATCTACCAAGTCGTTTATCGACTTTATGTGCGCAAGATGTGGTTCGGCCTTGCCCTGCAGCTTTCTACTCAAAAGATACTCGATTATCTTGTCTTTTCGGTAAAGGGAACCTCTATAATCTCCCACTACAGGGTCTGTTAACGCAGTATAAGAAATCGAGCACAAGTTCATCTGTTCATCTTCTAGAGCCTCTTTTGTAGTGCTTTTCTCCAAGCCAATGAGATCCTGTCTCTTGGCAATTGTTCCTCCATCATTACCCATAGTATGGAGATAGTTCGCACCAATTTTCACTTCTTGATAATGAGCCAACGGAAGATAGATTTGACCCAGCTCCAGCCACAGCAGCTTGTTAAGTTCCAGAAGAGCACCCAGCAGGAGATAGACCACTTCACTCAATCCTTACATGCCTTGCAAACCGCCAACACCAAATTAAAACAATGTATAAAGAGCATTGACCGAATGAGCACAAGCACCAATTCCGAGCTTTTGGTGCCACTTACCAGCTCTCTTTATGTTCCTGGCAAAGCTGTAGACACAAACGAATACTTGGTGGATATAGGAACTGGCTACTTTGTGGGCAAACTGGCAGCTGAAGCCAAAGTTGTGTACGACAACAAGATCAAGAAGTTGAATGACGATTCAACAAAGTTGAAAGAAATTATTGTGCAGAAGAACGACATCATGAACTCAATCAACATGGTCTTGCGCAGCAAGGTGCAAGAGCAGGAGCAGGAGCAGTAGGGGAGAGGAAGAAAACACATTGTGACTTTGAGACATTCCTACACTGTTTCATATCATAGATCATACCATTCAATGGATTAATTTCGTAACTCGTTGTAGTCCTTGTTGTAGATGAACGGCTCGCTAAATACCCGTTTCATGTTGTCAACCTTTCGACTACCCATGCCCAGAATATCGCCGATTTTGTTTCCATGGGCACTTTCGTCGACAATATTACGGAACGAATGCAAGTTGGCCAATAGGTTTATGACGTCTGTTTTATTCACTGCTGGAATTGTGGTTAGACTATCCACGACCGCAGCTTTATAGTCCTGGCTCTTCACTCCACGGATACTCAGCGTTGTGTTTGACGCCGAAGTTTCGTACTGCTTGGCGTATGCTATGTAGTTGCCAGCCTCTTCGAAAGACCACGCTAGCACCAACGACAAGTCTTGTTTGATACACAAGTCGGCGAGTTTACGGAGCACTTCGTGATAGGAATCGACATCAACCACCACCAAAAGAACTCGTAGAGCGTTATCGGATCTACTAGCAACTGTTGTTCCACGATGAAGCTTTTTAAGGCGCTGCCATATGTACTCCGGATGCACTTTGTGGTATTTTAACGAGAGAAAGAGAATTTGGACTGTAGCGTTGATGTAATAGTCTGAAAGTATCGACCCATTGTATGACCATGGTGTGGTTTTCATCAACGAATTTGTGAGCAAAGGGTTGCCTTTCTGCGAATTAGACACCTGGATGGCAGTATATGATTGTGGAGCTGGCATGCGCCGACGGACTTGTTGCTGGCGGGCTTGTCTGGCTTCATTCTGTTGAGTTTGCTGGTTTTGTTGAGATTCTGGTTCTCTGGCGTCTTGCACGGGTTCTTGTGGGGCAGTAGAAGAGGGAGTATCGTCGCCATACTCCTCTCTCATCCGCTTTACCCCCTCTAGAATACTGGCAAACGACGACTGATCCATTAGAAGAATGCGAAATTTATTTCTAATTACCTATTTTCTTTAAGGCCACCATCACTTCCGGCTTCAAAACAGTTTGGTCCATGCTGCTTTCTCTCATCTTCTTGAGAGCAAATCCAACGTGCTCCAGAAATCCAAGGTGGGCAAACGCAAACGCTACATATGCCCACACATTGGCGGCATCTTCGTTGTAAAAAGTCGACAACTTGAGATACCAGAGAGTTCTGATAGCACTCAGGTAGTCTCCAGACGCCAAAGACTCTTCTACATGCTCGAATCCTTGTGCAGCTTCACCGGTTCTGCCGCCTACGGGAGTTTTGGTGATGGCATCGTCGTAGGAAACATCAAATTCACAAGGGCTCTTCTTGTTGGGAGCAATTTTTTTGCCGGCTGGAAGCGGATCGGGTCTCGCTTTCACGTTACCTGGAACTCCCTGGTTGATCTGTGCCTTAAAGTTGTCGGGGACTACGGACATTGCTTCGTGGAAATTTCACCGTGAACTCGACTTATGCCGCTTATATAAGCAGGTGGCTGCAAAATACCTAATCGATGAACAAGTTATCTATCGAAAACATGTTGTCAAAGAGCCTTGCGCTTTCCGCTTCCTCTTCGAGCCATGACTCGGTGGAATTGGTCAAAAATTTGTTATCAGTGGTGACTTCGTTCATTTCCTCATTTGTAGCCGAGGGGATTTCGGAGTTGAAGGTTGATCTTGCTGCAATATTTGGCATGGAAACAAAATCTTTGGAGTATTCACCGTACTCTCCGAGTAGGCCGATTTTGTGGTTGTTGACAGAATCGTTGAGTTCTTCGATTTCCATACCCAGGAACACACTCATCTCATGCTGGAACCGGGCCATCATACACTTCAAACCTTGCTTGAGTGCCCATACACATTCCTTGGCCATAGGAAACTGTACTTCATTACTATCGTCACGAGCTCGGTAAGATCCAAAGAGCCCAAGGAGCCCGATGGCCCAGGCAAACATCTGTCTTGCTTTTGTCACCAGGTATCCCCCATTTACCATTGCTAATGAAAAAGTGCCGATGGAGAATAAGAGCGTTAGTGGGTTGTACCACGGAACTTTCAATAGTCCCTCTTGCTGCAAGAGCTTGATGACATGAATTACATCCTCCATGCTTGCAAACAAATCCTCGACATGGACGCCGTCGTGATGATAAGGCTTGCCGACGTAGTTGAAAAGCACAGGGCTGTGATGATAGAACACTATATCATGAAAGTGGAGCCGTACTTGAGATCTCACCCCCAACAGGATATCAATCGTACTAGAGTCGGTCATGTATTCGTTGTCGACGAGCCAGTTGTGCATCGTTTGGATTTTCTTTCCTGCTTCAGAAACCTGGGTCCTCGGAACTCTCCTCCACCTTACAGTGAGAACATCGTGTGCCACAAGTGCAAGTTGGTGAATCGCAAAGAATACAGAACCATCGGGCAAATTGAACTCCGATAAGATATCTTGGTCAGGGAATGGAATTGTAATGTCGTCATTTCTCCAAAACGGTTGGCGACCAAGTTGAAGTGAAAATAGCTGGTCCATAGCATAGATGCTCCAGAATGTCTGTTGTGCTTTCGCTTTTATGGGAGTCGTTTTGGTCATGATTGCCCGGTTCGTATGAAGGCCCATGTTTCTGGCCATGCAATTTGCTCTATCCAAAGCGGTGAGAAGAGACCGCTGGGTGTGCGTTATACGTAAGTAGAGAACAACTATCAGCCAGCCTTGCAACACTTCCAAAGAAAAATACTCGAAACTCAATTCGTGCAACACATGGTACGAATAAGCTGCACATTGTTCTTGAACCTCCAACATTTCCTTTCGTGGACCCTCCGAGCTCAGGAACTCTGTGAATCTGATCGACAAGGCAAGAACCAAGTGCAAGGTAGCCGAGTGGAGAAGAACATTATTCAGTTGTTTCGACGAATCGTCGGTCGCTGCTTTCATGAAACTCTGAAAATTGTTTGAAAAGTATTCTAGAAAATCACTACCCAAGAGGTTGAAAAAGGGGTTTATTTCCGTGAAGAAGTATCGGAGCAAATGTTTGTAACAGTGGGAGAAATCAAACTTTGGAGGTTGTGGAAGTTTCTCTTTTTGTCGATAATGGATCCCGGACAAATTCCACCCATAATACTGGAACCTGGGAACCTTGTAGTGAGGTTTATCAGAAAGATCACTGGTGCTGGACAAGCAGAGATCCCTCAAAATTACCGTCTGGCTTCGCCCATTAGTTCTCCACTGTTGATGGGCGTAAACATAATCATTCTCGGTAGGATCATGCGTATCATTGGTCAAGATCTTGGTGGCAGTATCTGACTCTGATGTACTAGATAAACTAGCTTTCACTGGTGCTATCCTTCTGGATTTCAGGTTACTATTCGTGGTTTCAATCCCAGGAAATGAACACGAAATCTTGAATCGCTTACATCTCGCACATGGATCTTCCCCAGAGCACTTGACTTTTAGGGTTCGACATCTATGACAAGCTACAATAGCTCTTTCCCGTTTCATGCCAAAATAAAATAAGAATATTAGTCAGACTGAAGCTGAGAACTAATGCGGACAGAGACTGCACTTGGCGTCTATGGGTAGTGGTGTTAGATACCTACTGGAATAGTGAGTCTAGGCATGTCAGGATTATTTATTTACAAAACTAGCTGAAATTTGCAGCCATTATGCTCGTTTAGTTGGCCATGCAAACAAGTTGAGAAAAACATCTTTAATTGGAACCCGCACACTTAGAATATCAGTAGTGCCGGGATCCAAGTTCAACCGTGCCATATGCTTGTCCTTACCAATAATGTAGCCTCGAAGAAGTAAAGCTGCTGTCGCACAAGCGAAGAACGAGCACCCGGCGAATATCGCTGGATGCGTGTAACCGCTAACGGGAATAGTTCCGTGCAGTTTCTGTATCAAAGAGGTGGCTATTGTTTGAGAGAAGATGGCTGCAACTCCCACAAACATCCACAGCATGCAAAATGCTACATTTAGTCTGGGGAGCCCAACGAGTCGAACGGTCAATGGAGCAGTAGTAGGAAAAATGGCACCCATAAAAATGCCCTCAAGTATACCAAGCATGATGAGCGTAGCATAATTTCTTGCCGGTATCAACATTGCTAAGGTGAAGATGCTGGACATGTAGTAGCAGAACAGAGTAACCGTTGCCGACCCAATTTTGTCCGCAATATAACCGGCCAAGGGTCGTCCTAAGCAAAAGCCAACTTGAACCATGGTTGCTACAATAGCACCCTGGCGTGATGAATAGCCTAGTGTCTCAGTAATGTTTGCCAAACTGTATAGCACCACAATGTAGCCAAACATACAGGTTATGTAGTAGAAACACAATATCCAGAATCCAGTACACTTGAGCGTAGACAAGTCAAAGGGATTGAAAATGACAGCTCTTCTCTTGGTTCTCACAAGCAGTACTCCAATCAACACCAAAGATGCACTGATAATTGCTTGCGCTCGTAATGCACGATGAACACCGTGCACTTCCATGATTTTGTACATTCCCATTGTGAATGTCACGCCGCCAGCCCCACTTCCAGTAACTGCAATTCCACTGGCTAGTACTCGACGTTTTTGGAACCACGGACTCACCAATGGAATTGCTGGTAGACTGATGAACGCTAAACCATATGATTGGAGCAATCCCTGAGTTAGATAGAGCTGCCAGAGTTTGGTCGAAAAACTTGCAAGCATGATTGCTGTGAACTGGAAGCAGTTGCCCAAGAGAATCGTCGCATGAGTTCCTATCAAACCATGGACATAGTTGATAAGTGGACCACAGAAGATTCCTACTCCGAAGGAAATGCCACCAATGTAGGAGTAGTCTATTTCCCTGGCTCCTGAAAAGGTATCGTTACGAATATACTCGGCAAAGTATATTCCGAACGCGGAGTTGACTCCCCATGTTGAAAACAAGAATAAGAACGAACAAAACACAATTACCCATCCGTATCCACCATCAAGTTGATCCTTGTTCTCGACTTTCGACTGAGATTTTTCATCAATCTGATTCTCTGAATCAACAGCGATGGTATTACTGCTGCTCATACTCCTCCCAGAGCCATGATTTCTCCGTTAAATTTATATCTTTTCGCAACCATCGCAGTTCGGGATATCCGTTCTTGCGTCCGTTCGCGCGTCCGTTCGCGCGTCCGTTCGCGCGTCCGGCCCTGCAGCCGATAGTACATCCGAAGCAACGGATCAATCAAGAACAAGATTTAATCTGATAAAACGTCTTCGAACTTAAGTGGTTGTCCGTATTGGATATGCAGATTCTTTCTTCAGATAATCGGAGCGAGTTTTCTGGGAAAAATGTTTTATCAAGAAGTGAGAGGTGCTAGAGTAATCCTACATTTGTTATTATTACTAATGGTTGCACTGAACTATGATCTTACCAGAAGCCTTGTTTGAGCGCAATCTTTCAAATGCTTCAAGAAAGTCATCTTTGCTGTAGACGGTGTCTATCAGAATTTTGAGTTTGTCATCAAATCGCTGGCTACCTTTGTGCATCCAGTGCCCAGGAACTAGAGTTGTCAAGCGATATCTGTAGTTGTTGTAACCAATAAACCCAAGGAACGAACGAGAAAATGATACAGATCGGCCAAAAAGATCCGACAACAAAGCATGATTTGTGTACAGTAACTTTCTTTCACCGCAGATGGTAACGTAGTATTTTTTTGGCTGAAGGACCTTGTCCATGACTTCAAAGAGGTCACTGTTTCCCACACAGTCGAAAATGGCATCAAATTTTCTCGATGAAGCCTGCTGCAATATTGGTTGTGTCAAAGTAGTGTGCTTCCTATAGTTGATGGTTTCACCAGCTCCAAGCTCACGAACCAAAGATTCACTTTGATCGGAGCAGGTGGCCACAATTTGACTTGCATGGGAGTAATGGTTCAAAATCTGCACGAGAATTCTGCCTACGCTAGTAGCTCCCCCGAAAACCAAAACCTTATCGCCTGGCTTTACACTAGCAATTTGCACCATTTGCTCAGCGGTTCCATACACCATCGGCAAGGCGGCAGCCTCTACTAAACTCAAACTTTCCGGTTTACGAGATATGGTCATATCCCAGCAAGGATTGATCATCAAGTACTCTGAAACTGCTCCAGAGAAAAATGGATGAGCATACAATCCAACAACTTCATCGCCTTCTTTCAAGTGGGTTTTCTTAGATGCCAGTGATCCGATGCTAACTACAATACCAGAATAATCGAACCCTATTCCCAGTCTGCCTAGCACTCGTCCCAATACTTGATGATAAGTGTTGTACAAGACCGAGTCTACAGGATTTAAGGAAGCTCCATGGACTTTGACGAGTATTTGATTAGAACCAGCACCATAACCTTCGCTTCTTTTCGTCAACTTTATGGTTTTGCTTACCCATTCTGGCTTGCTGGTACTGTTGGCGTACTCTACTGCTTTGTATACGAGTTCGGGACTATCAAACTTCATGATACACAGTTAATTTGTGAATAAGCAGAAACAGCCGCATGTGATGAAAATTGATTTTGTACTTCATATATGCGTGCTCGCCACCTTGGTCTCGGCTGCTTCCGATTTGGCATATTGCATGCAGACACACCGTCAAATTATGCAGGTACAATAATGTGGGCACTGGGCCACCGTTAATAGAGGAGCCAATCAGACATGTGTGGAGAACATGTGCTTTCTAAACGTCGATTTCCAGGAAAGGGGCACATGGAGCATGGTCAATACTTAATTGCTCGCAAAGCCGCGAGCCTATGAGCTGTCAATGGATAAGGAAGAACCGTAAAAATGGTATAGCTTATTTGTGTAGTGGAGGACCCGGCATGTATTTTGACTTTCCAATCCCCTTGTGCCATCAATTGTCAGTTTTTGCATCTTTCGCAAAATCTGCAAATATTCATCTGCAGCACGTGGGAGATGGCTCATGCATGAAATTGCAGCATACATTTTGTTCGGCATAATCTGCGGAGTATATATATAACACTTCTCCCAGAAGCTGTATCAGACATGCTTGTGGGTCAATTGCTTTCGTACGTGCTGTTAATAGCCATAGCTTCGGGGTTTATCCTTCCTGGGTTGCCAAAATTACAGTATCAGTTACAAACTCGCTCGTTAGCAGTCCGCAGTGAAAGTTTGATCGATACCATCTACGATGATTTGGACTACGAATCTCAGGACTTTATCAACGAGAACTTGGCCAAGTTGAAGAAGTTCAACGGATCTCAATGTGATACCTGCAAAAACAGATTGACGTTTGCTCGAGACTTGGTGCATTCGCAGCCAGGTAAGCAGCACCTCATTTCGCTCTTGTTGTACAAAGACTGTGTCAATAAGAAAAGCGATAGCAAATGTGCCCAAATCGACTTTTTCTTGACCACTACTAGCAAAAACAAACAAAAACTGCTCGGTGATCTCGAAGGAGGTGTCGATTCCGCTACGAGCGTGGATTTCTTTGACAACGATTTTCTCCACATGATCAAAAACTTCAATGTCAGCTCCGAAACAGATATGGAATACTACTGTTACTTCAAGCAAAAGGGTGCCTGTGACTTGCCCCAAGCAAAAGAGGTTGATATGTCTTCATACTGGCCAAAAAAGGACGATAAGTTCACCAAGGAACCACAGTATAAGGTTTCCAATCGGACCCTTTTCAATGTGTTACATCTTTCGGACTTCCATATCCAGTATCGTTACACAGTGGGCGCAGAAAGTATGTGTGAGTCTGACCCTTGTTGCATGCCTGAATCAGTGAACAAGACCTTGCCTACCAGCCATTACAATTTCACCTCGATTTACTCCAATATCGATTCAGCTTCTTCAACTTTCAAGTACTCGTTCTACCCAAAGGCCCACTATAATCAAGATGGCAAATATGTCAAGGGAGAGTACTATGATCTTCCTAAGCATCGTGGGTTTGAGTCGGTTTCTTTGCCAGCATCAACTTTTGGTGCATACTACTGCGACCCTCCACAGATCCTCATTAATAACAGTATGAGATATGTGGGAAAGGTGCTCCAAGACAAGAAGTTCGAATTTGCCATTTTCACCGGTGACATGGTAGACCACGATGAATACCACTGTGATTTGGAGACCACTAAGAGGGCGGAAACCGATATTGCCAATGTTATTAAACAAAACTTGAAAGACATACCCGTATTCCCAACATTGGGAAACCACGATACTTTCCCATACGGTCAAATGGCTCCCATTTCTTTGGACAAGAATCATTCTTTGCAATATAATGCTGAGCTTATGGCCAAGTTGTGGACTGAGAACGGATGGTTACCCAAGAACTTGACAACGGAATTGAAAACCCATTACGCTGGTTTTGCAACCGTAACGAAGCGTGGATTGAAAGTTATTTCACTCAACTCAAACGCTTACTACCAAAAAAACTTATGGGCTTACATCAACATATCTCAAGAGCCTGATTTATTCGGTCAGTGGAAATTCCTAGTCGATGAATTGGTCGAAAGTGAAAAGAATGGTCAAAGGGTTTGGATTATGGCTCATATTCCAACAGGTGATACTGACACCTTACCCATCCAATCACACATCTTTTCCAAAATTGTGGAACGTTTCTCCCCATATACAATTGCCCACATCTTTTTCGGACACACCCATCAGGATCAGTTCAGGGTGTTGTATTCGTCAAATGGAACCGACGCAAAAGACGCCATTAACATGGCTTATGTTTCCCAGTCCATTACTCCTTTGAGTGAGTACAATCCTTCGTGGAGATACTATGAGGTGGAAGATGAGTCTTTTAATATCATCAACAGTTACAACTACTACACGCCATTAAACAGTACGTTCGTAAATGGTGGAGAAGAGCCAGAGTGGAAATTTGAATACAGTGCGAGAGACACGTACGATCCCAAAGGAGAATGGCCCAAGACTGCTCCTTTAAATGCAACCTTCTGGCACACTTATGTGTCTCAAAAGTTGGGAGACAAGAAAAACATTGATTTCAACCAAAAATACATGGGGTTGCAGTACCGTCAATCGCCATATGTCCCCCAATGTAAGAACGATTCTTCCATTACTAGCGAGTGTTACACTCTCAACTACTGTGTTGTATCTACATTCTTGTCTGACGCATATGCCAAGTGTCTCAAGAACGCAGAGTAATTAGCAGTTATAGGAATAAATTTGTTGATTTACCGATCTGATCGAACTGCATCTTGCAAAACATATGGCTTCCATAAACGTGGAAATTAGCGCAGCAAAATGTCTCGGAACAAGCGAAACAGAAATTCATACCTACTAGAAGCTACCCGACAGTTCTAGAAACCCAAGACTCTAAATGATGCTTACTAAATGGGGTTACTAATGCTGCAACTGAGAGCCGCACAACCGATAAACCGTTGTGAATGAACAATCGTGCAGGAGACCGATGTAGCCGATATGCACGTTATTTGCGTGCTATTGTGTCACGCTAGCGAATTAATATGTAAATGAGTAGTCATGCGGATCGGAAAGGATACAAAGTGGTTCTGTACTTATAAATATACCGCTTGGGTCATCGGTAACCCATGGTGGTTGATATCTCAACAGACCAGGAATTTTCAGAACAATTGGATTATGATGATTTGGTTGTCGTGGTATTCTACTCTGGGGCAAGCGAACCTAGTAGACTGGTATCACAGGTCATAGATGGTCTCGATGAGGAGTATGAGGAAGTACGGTTTGTTAAGGTCAATGGCATCCAGTTCGAGTCATTGGTGAAAAAGTTCGAAGTTTTCACTTTCCCCACAGTACTTTACTTCAAAGAAAGATCAAACGAAGGACGTGTAACAGGTGCAAATATTTCTGCAATAAAGCAGGCCATAGCTGCACTTTTGTAAATGAATAGAGCAACAAATAGAAGACCATAGCCTGCAAGAAATTGCAGCCGTTACATCACCGAAGAAGAGTGTAGATACTACAGACACCAAGATGTTGCCCGTGCTATTTACCGATGTTTGCAATAAGTTCAGAGAGAGATTCTTTTGATACCTTACCCTAAACGTATTGTATTTGTCGTTACGAAGCGAATTGGGAAAGTGGCATTGACATGAATGAGATACAAATTACAATAGAGGACAATACCGAAACTCAAAGAGGGCATTTACAAGTAAACGACAGAAATCTGGAGTCCTGTTCTATAATGAGGCAAGACGTAAATAAGGCTACTTTAAAACGATGGAGACGTCTGCCAACTGTTTTATGTGAGTTTGAACAACCAAACGACCCTCAAGGATTAGCTATTGAGTTCGGTTCAACTGTCTTCGGTACTGTTCGCCGAGGCTCATTTTCCTGCTCATCATGGACATTTCCATGACCACACAAGAACTTTGAACTACAAATCAGGTTTACATTAACTGCATCCACAAGACATTGTTGTTGCCGATTTCGTCGCTGGAAGTACTTCGGGACGATCTCAATTATGTCCGCTATATTCTAAACAGATACTCCGACAACCACCCCAATTCGCTGACACAGTTTCGGCTCGGAGAAAACCTTGCCGATGAGCAGTACGTTCCAGCCGAAGAATTTTCCCAACAATTAGTCAACTATTTCAAACGTGCTAATGTTAGCGGGTGGAAATTTCAATCACTACCAAGAAAGGGAAGCAACATTTGGCGCTATTTCCCGATTCTATCCTACTCCTCAATTGAAAACCTTCTCCTCAAGCAAATACATTTGAACGAGCCGATTTGAAAAATAAACTACGATTATGACAATGCGAGTAGTGCTCAACAATAGTGATTGCGCAATGAATTAACTTTTACGACTTCGACTACTAGGCACAGAAATCGCCTACAGAGCAATTTTGGGCAAACCTCGGTCCGAAAGCGGAACGTTGCAATCGGCAGAGTCGGAAAATCGAAGAATTATCCGGGCGAGCCCCAAACGTCAAAACAATATTGCAGCCGGGGACATTCCGTTTTGATGTCCAGAGAACCATAAAAGCTCTCCTGGAATCATTGGAAAAGGTTCGATCATCCATTTTATGACCTTATTCTGCCAGAGTATTGTGTTATTTTTTTGCGATTCGAGGGATGTAATGCATCGGTTAGACTTGCACGAATGATTTGGAATTATTATTTATGGCTCTTCCTGACGACAGAATGTTGTCGGAGTCTGCATACCCAACCATGCTAGATTGAACCACAAGTTTGAGCAATTGGCTCGATAAGCCTCGGCTTTATCACTTTTTGGAAGTTGAGTTGCGCATCTCGTAAAAAACATGTAATGCAGAACACTTCGACCTGTCAAATTTGGCAATCCACGTTTTAAAAAATATGCACCCGAGGTGAAGTGGACCCCGTACGTAATTAATATTTCGAATACCACCAATCTTGAGCCCCATTGAACAAACGATTCCGTTGCTACCGAATATTTATGACCTATTGATCGATGCTCAGGAAGCAAATGCCTTCAACGCCGCCTTATTGATGCATGAGCCGCAACTTCCACACCGATTGAGGCGTACGCGGGGTTTGCAGCCAAGATGTAAATCTATGGTACGACTTTTCACTTAGTATAAATACACCCCAAAACTACTGTAGATCTCCACAATGTTGTGCAAGCTCCTCGTTGCACTTTCCTTTCTGTTCACAGCCTTTACGGCTGGTTTGGCTGTTCCTGAGGTCGACTTGACCAAACGATCTAGCGGTATCCTCTCTCTTGACTTCGATGTCGTGAGGGACAATACCACGGATCCAGTGGAGGTTGTCAAGAGAGACAACCCGTACACTCGAAGCTTGTACAACAGGCACGGTTACTATGTGACATATCTTTATCTCGGTACATCTCAGCAGAAGGTGGCCGTCAGTATTGATTCCGGGTCTTCAGACTTGTGGGTGGTGGACTCTGGTTCAGGATGTGCTCACAATTCGTGTCAGTATGGAACATATGACCCCTCGAAGTCGACCACTGCTAAAAAACTCCCAGACTTTTTCTCCATTGGCTATGTTGACCGTTCTGGAGCAAGTGGTTATTACTACACCGATACTGTGGCTTTGGGAACATGTAAGAATTGTGCCAAGGTTAAAAACTTCCAGTTTGCGGATGCTACCCAGGTTGCAGGTAGCTTTGGAATTTTAGGACTCAGTTTGATTCCTGGTGAAATGGCGTCGAACAAATACCCCAACTTCATTTATGCACTCAAAAGCCAAGGGTTGATTGATACAGCAGGCTTCTCGGTATACTTGAACCAAGATAGCGCCGATACTGGTACAATTCTTTTTGGCGGTAAGGACCTTGCAAAAATCGATGGACCCTTGGTTACATTACCAATCACTTCTGATGACAAACTTTCCGTAAAGTTGGACAGTATAGATATTGACGGAACCAATATTGCAATTACAGAAGACGTTGTCATTGATACAGGATCCACATTGGCTATGTTCAGTGAAAAAGATGGTGATGCCTTTTTCCTGCATTACAAAGGTGGAAAATTCAACAGCAAGATCGGCCTCTATCTTTGTGATTGTGATGCTAATTATGCTCAAGAATTCACGTTGAACTTCAAAGGGATTTCTTTCACCATTTCGTTTGAAAGTGCTTTTAGAAGCGATATCACCGTGCAGGGGGTCAACTACGGATGTGGTTTTATGATTGGCAGAACCCCCTTCAACCTTCTCGGTGACGTTTTCATTCAAAATGCTTATACTGTCTTCAATTACGATGCTAAGACCATTTCTTTCGGCCACGCCAAGTATACTGACGACCTGAACATTGTTAAAATTTAATTGTTCACTCGAGTTAGTCTAGCCCTACTGGTATAGCTTTTTCACGTAATATATGTTTCCTAAATGCTATGGATTACAAAATAAACACTTCTTGCTAGTAAGGGTCGATAATTGGTACAAAAAGTGTGCTGCATGAATATAGCTGGACCCCTAACTTTTCTGCGATATGAATCTGTATAAATTTGATAGCAAGGTAAGCAAGTCTTAATATGGATAAAAGATGTCTGCTATTTCGTTTCAAATTGCAGACTCAAGGTTTTATTAACTGGTAGAGCTGTGTCTAAGAAATGCATCCTGTATGTTTTCGCATGTTAAAATGCAAACCTAAAATAATTGTGCATACACGGTGCAGGTTTAATAGTTGCAAAAAAAAAATTATTGCGCTGACGCAGTACACACATCTTAAACTGCGAAATTGAGAATATGTAATGGATACAGAGCTTGCAGCTTCCATGTATAAATTTCTTATTGCAGTAGTAAATTATCTACAAATATCAGGATCCGGAAGAAGCATTGGTCAGTAAAAGAATGAAATTCATGTAACTTGAAGTTTATACCCACGCAACAAATGCTGAATAAAAAATTTTACAGAAAATTACAAGGAAATTTCGAATAGTTTTCCTAAGATCTATTATAATTAAATCAAATGGCATAAAATACACTACACTACTAAACATACTTACGTGCTGATAACCTAACTTCAATTGAAAAATAGGAACCGAATCATACTTCACAGAGACCCCGAAAAAGTGTCAGACTGCTCTTGTTCCTTCTCGTTCCCAGATATTTCATCCTGGTTGTGAGTAATTACGCTTCTCTTGATGGTATTTTCAGAACCAATGGCCCAAATAGGGTGCAATGGAAAGAAGATGAACCCGCACAATGCGATCATGAGGGCATCCAAAAACATCAAGTATATCTCATGAACCATCAAGTAGCCACTGAAACCTTGGATTAGCTCCACCACCCTGTAAATACAACGAATGTACACCACAATCACGGAGATAGTGATACCCAAAGGTAGGAGTTGAAATGGGGCTCGTTGGCGTATGCCAGCGTACTTTGAATTGTAAACAGGCTCACGATACTTTGACGAATACTCACGAGCAGACTGGACGTTGCAAAGCATCTTAACAAAATTTATAGGTGTGGGTTTTGCCATGGAATGCGAAGTAAAGTCTGGGGGAAGTTCTTCATCATCAACGACCTTGAAGAAGCATCGCTTTAGAAATAAGAGCCAGAACCCAAGAAAGATTGACATGGCAAACACTTGGAATACAATACCAGCAGTCATAATATTTTTCCCATTGCTAGGATCCAGGTGTGTACTGGAAGCAGATGATGCCATGGCACCTCCTATAGCTTGAATTATCAAAGAAATGACGTCACATCCAATAAAGAAATATGAATACCACATTGGCTTTAATATGGAATACCTTCTACCGTATATCACCACACACTGGGCAAACAAAAAGTATACCCCTGCCATTATGAATGCTGGAGCAATGGTCAATGACACGAACTGAAGTAAGTAATATGTCCTTTGAGTATTATGCATGAAACTTAAAACTCGACCTAGAAATCCAGCAAATTCCAAACCATAACCACAAGCGAAGGTGATATTAAACCAGTGATAACGAGACTTCCACATCAAAGCTAAAAAGTATAAAAACTGAAGGAAGAACACAACGAGATATACAATGTTTGCAGGACGGTTGAGTGTTGTGTCGTACAAATTTCTCTCATCTGCCAATTCTTTTAAATTAGAAGTAGCTTCAAAGATAGCTCGTGTGGCACCAGCTTTCACTGCACTTTCTGTTGCCGTCACAAGCACCTCTTCTGCGCTAATGATGGTGAGAGAAGCTTGCGCTCCTCTGATCACCTGAGAAATTTCATAAAAGTCTGCTGGAACTGTCACAGTTGATACCTTTGCAAGGGCAGAAGTTAATGTAGATGAAAGACCAGAAGCATGAGTGGCAGCTATAGATTTCAATGTGGTCAGAGTTGGAGTGTGGCTCGGTATCCAAGAGTTGAGGGAGATTGGCATGAATCCAGGATGAACCTTAGGCCCTTTTCGATCGAAATAAATAATCTTATTTACGAATATCGATTGCTCTACTCAGCCTTGCAATATTCCACTGCCTCTTGCATGTTCTACATTATGCTGCAACCTCCTGCCTGTCTGATCGACATTTCTGAGGCGCTTATTTAAGCGGATCCGTATTAGTGTAATTGTGATATATAGCCAAGACTTATGGATGCTGGATATGCATCAGACGCAGTATATGCAGAGTTCAGCACTGCCATAAATAGTCCTATAAACCTATCTTTTGCTGCATGGCGTAGCCTATTCTCGGCTATAAGCGGAGGTATCGGGTCTAGTATGCGGCGCAGCACTTACGACCGAACGATTGTTTGCGAAATAATGCTAGGCAAAAACGTAGACTCATCGAAGGCGTAATTCGGAGAAGATTTCCGCAATGTTAAAGTCTTTGCCTAAGTTAAGCTTTTTATTGCGGCTTATATATGAAATGTGTACGGTGTTTTTCATCTCGATAACAGTAAATGCAATGGTTGCTGCAACTGTCCCGTACTGTACCGTGCAAAAGCCTATATACAACTGTTAACCCTGCTCTCTCTATATGACGTCTGGCATTGAATGTCGACACGATTTCAAATTTGTTCATTCAGTCGTATCAACAAGAAACTTGAAAATGCGGTATTGTCGATTTTTTTCATCACCCACCTAGATCATCAGCTATACTTTCCAATATAGAATATAAGCGTCAAAATTGAATGACAGAGAAGAATAAACTCTGTAATCAGTTTCAATTTTCGTTGTTCTTTCCAATTTTAATGTTATGTTGCATTTTGTAACATATAATAACAGCCATGTCTTTATAATTTTAATGAAATTAGTCAATATTTGCCTTAGAAGAAAGCAGAAAATAGGTGAAAACGTCCCTGTAGATCAGGGGAGGTCTCACTCACCTCCATCATATGATATGAGTCAATTGGATGACATTGAGCATCGCAAGAGTGCTATCATAGACACTTTCTTCAAGCTAGGCTCGAAGGACACAAGAAGAGCCCTTGGTATATTCGAGAAAGGCGTGAGAATATATCCAGAAGATGAAGATAACTCTACTAATCCCCTCCTTAGGTTCCCGACCGATGACCCTTCCAAGTTTCAATTGACCTCCAACCTAAAAGATGTACAAGACTTTACAGCACATAGACGAGAAGGATATTCGGTACTCGAATATCTGTATTTAATTTCCACCATTGTTTATATATATACAAGATCATTATCCTCGCTAGTATTCAACGGAATATACCTTCCTTTCGGATTGCGAAGATTGTACGATGGATGGATGATGGAAAATCGATGGAAAAAGGTGAAACGGTATATCGATCTAGACGCTATATTGTTAAAGGAGCTACGGAATGGACTGAATAATAATAGGGGGAACCAGATTACAGTCTGGGTGACTAGTGTTAAGCCTGAATTTCAAGATTCCAGTGAAATAAAAGGCTTATATGATGTGTTGGAAACTCAAGCTAAAATTTTGTGTGAGAGGTATGATATTCATGTCGTATTAGTTTTATCAGCTTTTAGAGGCAGTTCAATTTACACTCTTTCGACACTGAAGTTGCGATGGATTGAAAGAAGACTTGTCAGAGCATTGACCATTGATCATGAAGACAAGGTTTTTTTGTATGGGAAACTTGATGTACTAGCTTGTGCAATATACCATGCAGTGGTATCGCTTTTAATGCTAATATTCACAGTTTATGGTGATTCGAGTGTCTACTGCTTTATTTGTGGTATGGGTTGTTTTCGGAATTTTGATTTAGCACACCGGAATTTAACATGTTATTCGACCACACTTGAGGCTCAATATGTAAAATATTTACGATGGCATCAGCAGAGGGAGAAGAAAGGGGATTACGACTCTCACTTAAAACTGTGAATCGACAAAACTCAATGCAAACGAATGCGACATCAACCCGCATACAGCATAGAATATGTTCAATTATTCCTATCGAGGCTGGTCTATGAGCCTAATCCAAAGCAGAAAATCCCTAATAATGAGACGCAATGGTTCAACTGAAAACACTTTATAGAAATATTCAGCAACTCAAGCTCTTCCATTGAGTAGATTTTGCCCACCTGTATGTTCTTCAACGACTTTGGGATTTGATTCAATCCAAAATGAAAAAATTTAAGGAAGATCCGCAGGGGTGGGGAGAGGGAACAGAGAGACACTAAGATGAACCAATTAGAACCAGAACCAGAACTTGGAACAAGTTGCAAGTAATGCATTCAGTCATTGCCCTAAAGAGCTTTTAGTCATGCTTAAGCTGAATGAAAAAAAAATGATAAGTCGTTGCAAACACAATTGCTCGAAAGTTTGCTATGAAGCTCCAATATCATTGTTTAAACGGTGAGCTAGGAAGCAAGAAGAAGTTGCTTCACGGAGAAACCGCAAGTCTCACTTACAGTCCTCGTGTGTATTGGAGTACCATCAAGATAAGCATCGCTACAGTACACAATGCGATGATGACATCAAAAATATTATCCAACAACCATACTAGGAAGTGGCGCCATGCTTGGGAGACTCCTCTCAAAAACCCTATGAAGCCTGAGGTGATTATAGTAGATGTCTGGATTTTCTGCTCGACCACTGGACCACAAGACAGACTTCTAGCCATAACGGATGAGCTTTCATTAATGCCCGAGTTTGACCCATATGGCGCTTCTATCGGTGGTTTAACCGTTTTGTCACCGTCTCCGTACGTTAAATCTCGCTCGTGCCACAGAGAGGGATTGACTTGAAGTCTGCTTGTTATGACGATGTGCTCCGTGTTCCAGAGAGCCGTTGGTCACCAGATCATTTTCTGCTTGCATCACTTGCACTGGATTTGGATTATCATTATTGTTCCGAATCATTTGTGGCTATACGTATGCTTGAGATAAATGGTTGCAAAAAAGCCATATGCGGATGTACTGCATATAACATGGTGTACACCAAATCGCCTGGACTTTTTCTGTACTTTGTTATAACTTCTTGAATTGACGCTGGCCGTCAAATTTTTGCATTTTGATATTATTGCTCTATCCCAATAGGGCTCACATAGGCAGTGCCATCCATCACCGGATATGAAGAGCGACTAAGCTCTGTCGATCGAAGCTGAATGAGTTAGTATCCAGGTATCAAATGAACTACTATAGCAATTTTGTAACGGCTGATTTACCATATCTTAGCCATGGATCGTCAAAATCCACCATTTGAGAGTCAACAAGAAGTGTTTTTACTATAGAACTCATAATTATCTTGTTTCACTGATTTATGCAAGAATAAGAAGAAGTTTTCCTTATAATGCTAATTTTCGCTGTTCTTTCCTGTTTTACAAAAGTTCTGTATATCCATAATGGCATATAATAGTCTCTATGTTCAATCAAGTTTGATGTAATTAGCCAATTTTTGTCTTAGAAGAAAGCAAAAAATGCAACAGGACATCGAAGTTTCCGTAGATCAGCACACGTCTCACATTTTGCCTCCGTCATACGAAGTGAGTCAATTGGACGATGCTGAGCATCACAAGACCCTTATCAAGGACACATTCGGCAGGCTAGGCTCGAAGAGTACAGTAAGTGCCCTTGGTATATTCGAGAAAGGCGTGAGAATATATCCAGAAGATGAAGATAACTCTACTAATCCCCTCCTTAGGTTCCCGACTGACGACCCTTCCAAGTTTCAATTGACCTCCAACCTAAAAGATGTGCAAGACTTTACAGCACCTAAACGAGAAGGATATTCTTTACTCGAATATCTGTATTTAATTTCCACCATTGTTTATATATATACAAGATCATTATCCTCGCTAGTATTCAACGGAATATACCTTCCTTTCGGATTGCGAAGATTGTACGATGGATGGATGATGGAAAATCGATGGAAAAAGGTGAAACGGTATATCGATCTAGACGCTATATTGTTAAAGGAGCTACGGAATGGACTGAATAATAATAGGGGGAACCAGATTACAGTCTGGGTGACTAGTGTTAAGCCTGAATTTCAAGATTCCAGTGAAATAAAAGGCTTATATGATGTGTTGGAAACTCAAGCTAAAATTTTGTGTGAGAGGTATGATATTCATGTCGTATTAGTTTTATCAGCTTTTAGAGGCAGTTCAATTTACACTCTTTCGACACTGAAGTTGCGATGGATTGAAAGAAGACTTGTCAGAGCATTGACCATTGATCATGAAGACAAGGTTTTTTTGTATGGGAGACTGGATGTACTAGCCTGTGCAATATATTACACAGTGATACTGCTCTTCATGCTAATATTCACAGTTTCTGGCGACTCGAGAGTTTACTGCTTTATTTGTGGTATGGCTTGTTTTCAGAATTTTGATTTAGCACGTCGGTGTTTTGCGTACTCTTCGACTACACGTGAGGCTCAATATGTAAAATATTTACGATGGTATCAGCAGGGAGCAGGAAAGAGATGAGGATTGGGCTCTTGAGAGTGAGTTATCAAGTTAAAAGAAGATGAAAGCGAGTTAAATTTAGTATTTGGAGTTCTCAAAACTTGGAAACTTCATTTACATTCCTCATGACTTATTCAATTACATTTATTTTCAATCACAAACAAATAAATGCTGAATAATTATTAAGAGACGACAATAGAGAAAAAAACGAGATAAGAGAAGCCGCAGTTCATGCTGTGCGATAAAGTAATTTGGTGTATTGGTGTACTACTCGGTGCAGATCAGTTGCAATAGTGCGAGGAATTTATTACTACAACACGAAGGCGTCTTTTCTATTATGCTTTCCTTCGCATCATGCTGGCTCTCGGTCGTGAAGAGTATAATATCAAGGAATTGACAACGTACTTCTTGAGTTCCAACACACTGGAAGTACTATACTCTCAAGTTGAGTGGTTGTAAGGTATTCTGAACAATTCCCCAAAGAGAAACATAACTCAAAATCAGGCTACTGGTGATACAATTACCATTCATTCATCATTATAGCTATCTTTGTCCGAAAATGCAATACATCGTCGGGCTGACCAGACGGATCGGATCTCCTAGTGTTTTATCGAGACAGAAATGTCTGGATCACAGCACAAATAAATCTTCCAAACAGAAATAATGGTTCGATTTCTTTCAAAAAGTTTATAACTTTTTGAAAAAACCTTAATATCCTTTGACAATACGATAAGCATAGGTTCTGGTTTGGTCTCTGGACGTCACCCAGGTCACCATGCAGCAAAGGATTGGCTTGGTTTGAAGTATTCGAGTTATCGTTGCTCAATGCAGAATTAGAACCATGATTAGTTTCTTGTCCTGTACGTTCGGGCCTCGTATCCACAGGCGTGTCAGAAGAGCCAGTGTTCGGGGCTTCTATACTGGCTTCTAATTTGGCTAACTCAGTAGGTGAAAGAGGGCCCCCCTTACAACAGCACCCAGTACACATGCATTTTTCAAACGGCTTGTTCAGAATCTGGTCCGCTCGAGTCTCACGAGTAAGGGCACCAGTCGATCCAACTGGTTGAGAAGAAGCAGTTTGTGGGGCAGAGCTAGACAATCCAACTGTTTGGGCAGAGGGAGTTGGTGGAGCGGAGCCAGGCAGTATAACTGCGTGGGAAGAAACAGCTGAATGACGGGACTCAATCGATTCGAAAGCTCCTTGGGAGAGTTCTTGCATTCGATGAGAATCATTCCCACTCTCGTCGCAATTGGAACTAGTTTTCAGAGACATTTGTGGTAATCGTATTTGTGTCGTAGGACAGAAATGGCTGCAACAAACGTACTGGTATTGTACTGTACATAAGACCTGCGCGATACCTCTATGAATCCTGCTCTTGTACTTTATGAAGGTCTGGTTTCGAGTGTTAACATGATTTCAAATTTGTTCATTCGGTCATATCAACAAGAAACTTGAAAATGCAATATTTCTTATTTTTCACATCACCCACGTAGATAATCAGCTATACCTTTTAGCCTGGAATATGAGCATCAAAATTGAATGACAGAGAAGAACAAACTTTCTACATTGTTTCAATTTTCCTTGTTCTTCCCTATTTTACGTTGAATCCTGTATTCTGCAAAATAGCATATAATAGTCCAAATAAGTTTGATATAATTAGCCAATTTTTGTCTTAGAAGAAAGCAAAAAATGCAACAGGACATCGAAGTTTCCGTAGATCAGCACACGTCTCACATTTTGCCTCCGTCATACGATGTGAGTCAATTGGACGATGCTGAGCATCACAAGACCCTTATCAAGGACGCATACGGCAGGCTAGGCTCGAAGGACACAAGAAGAGCCCTTGGTATATTCGAGAAAGGCGTGAGAATATATCCAGAAGATGAAGATAACTCTACTAATCCCCTATTTAGCTTCCCGACCGATGACCCTTCCAAGTTTCGATTTGCCTCCAACATAAAATATGTGCAAGACTCTGCGGGATCTATATGTGAAGGATATTCAATACTAGAATATCTGTATTTGATTTCCACCATTGTTTATATTTACACAAGATCATTATCCTCGCTAGTATTCAACGGAATATTCCTTCCTTTCGGATTGCGAAGATTGTACGATGGATGGTTGATCCGAAATCGATGGAAAAAGGTGAAACGGTATATCGATCAAGACGTTGTATTGTTAAAGGAGCTACGGAATGGACTGAACAATAATAGGGGGAACCAGAGTACAGTCTGGGTGACTAGTGTTAAGCCTGAATTTCAAGATTCCAGTGAAATAAAAGGCTTATATGATGTGTTGGAAACTCAAGCTAAAATTTTGTGTGAGAGGTATGATATTCATGTCGTATTAGTTTTATCAGCTTTTAGAGGCAGTTCAATTTACACTCTTTCGACACTGAAGTTGCGATGGATTGAAAGAAGACTTGTCAGAGCATTGACCATTGATCATGAAGACAAGGTTTTTTTGTATGGGAGACTGGATGTACTAGCCTGTGCAATATATTACACAGTGATACTGCTCTTCATGCTAATATTCACAGTTTCTGGCGACTCGAGAGTTTACTGCTTTATTTGTGGTATGGCTTGTTTTCAGAATTTTGATTTAGCACGTCGGTGTTTTGCGTACTCTTCGATTACACGTGAGGCTCAATATGTAAAATATTTACGATGGCATCTGCAGAGGGAGCAAGATGGATATAATGAATCTAAGGTATTAGTGTGAAACCACCGAGTTCAATGAAGATTAATGAGAATTCATTATTTTTTGAGTCTTTTCAAAATTTGATAATTTGGGAACTCTTCTCGATCAAGTAGTTATGCTTTCGTACGTAGACCTGGAAATGCATGTCTCGCCACAATAGACTATGAGTTTGAGGATGTGCTCGACGGGCCAGTGTTAATGCCACAATTTTTAATCCACTTTTGACATCGGTGGTTCTCTGCAGCGATTGAGCATGGTCTGTGATTCTATTACTATATTCCTTTCAGTCTCCGTAAAACCTCACAGATGCAATATCTTCTTCCTTTACACCCTTGACAGCAACGATCTTCATTTCTTCAGGAAAGATATCAAAACCGTTGTCTTCCAAATACAAGTCGTCGTTTTTGAGGACGATTTCGACTCCTTTGATGGGCCCGTTGGCCGAGAGAACGATTTTGTCTGTTTCCACTTTGTAGTTGATTCTTCTATCAGGAAACTTGAGATACTTGAGAGGTTGTGGCCAGTCAGCAGCACTCCCGAGAATACTTCCATCGTGAGAGACAAATCTACTGTATACCACTACTGGGAAATCAAATGCAAGCAAATGACGAGTAACAAGCTCTGTTGTTTGGTTCTGCCTTAACAAAATTGGTTTGTCCGCCAAGGTTTCAACCTTTTCGCCAGTTGAGACATGAAAGATATCAACCCTCAAAGTAGCTTTGATATCTTCAGTATTCGAGTTGACTCCCCAAATATCAATGTAGGTATCAGATTTACTATAGTCATGTGGAGGACCTGCTTCTGAAACCGCTTTGGCTTCTTCTGGAGTATGTTTTTCATCGATTCGGTACATTCCAACAGCAATCATCCGGCTCTCTCTTTTCACAGAGTAGAATGCCAACTTAGGGCGGCGGTAAAAGTCACAAAGTGCCCAAGAAGCAACCGGCCAACAGTCGTTAATTTGCCAAACAATTGCTCCTCCAGAATAGCGTCGACCATCTCCTTTCCATTGTCTTCTCCAGCACCGGTAAGCATATCCGACGCATTCCAGTTGCATTAATTGAGTAGCGTAGATCCAAGAGTCTAAATCAAATTTCTTGACTCTGATGTTCTCAATAACATACAATGCAAGACGACGCTCAAAGCCATCAGCCTTATTGTGGTGGTCAACGGTCTCACTTTGAGGGAACAACTCAGAGGGATCAGTAATACAGTCTTGGTAGGTTTTCAAATTAGGCAAAGCTTCCATACCAAATTCAGAAACAAACCTGCCACCCAACTTGTACCAATCTTGATACTTTTCCTGGCTCCCATGCCAAACATTCCATTGATGGATATCACCAGTTGTAGAATCTGCAGTTCCATTACCTCCCCAAGGAGAGCCAGGGTGGTAAGGCACATCCAGAGAGTATGAATTGACTAATTTGGGCAATATTGTCTCATAAATAGTTCTTGCTGGGAAGCTAGTCTTACTGTAATCTCCAGATAAATCATGCATGTCCCATTCTAAACCAAACTGCTCAGCAACCTGGTAGTCTTCGTTATTACCAGCATATAGGGAAATGGAACAGTGGTTGCGCAATCTCTTGAGTTGATCTTGAACTTCGAAGGAAACATTTTCAATAAATTGTGAGTACCCTGGGTACTGACCACATGCAAACATAAAATCTTGCCAAACTAGAAGTCCGAGCCTATCACACTCTTCATAGAAGAAGTCAGTTTCGTAGATGCCTCCTGCCCAGACTCTGATCATATTCTGATTTCCATTGACCAAAAGGCGAAGCCATTTTTTGTAGTCGTCATCCGTCAAGAGTGTCAACAAAGAATGGGCAGGGATCCAGTTTGATCCTGTAGAATACACTGGAATGTTGTTAACTTTGAAATAAAACGAAGACCCCTCCTGGTCTTGCAAAGGCTCCTGCACCAATTCTACTTTCCGAATGCCAACCTTTTTATGTAGCTCGTGGGAGCCAAGTTGTACCGAAAAATTGTAAAGAGGTTGATCTCCCAGACCCAAAGGGTACCATAATTGTGGTTTCTCCAATTCAAGCTTGTTCGAAACCAACCCGGAAGACTCGACTTCATGTTCGAATAGTTTGATAGTGTTTCCTTGAGGGTCAGACACTTTAACTTCCAAAGAAGCAGGTTGGTTACAACTTATCTCCACCTGAATATCTATGGATGCAGAAAGATCATCTTTCAAAGCTGATTTGACGTAGACATCTTGAATTGCACTATCGTAGGAAAGAAATCTTACTGGTTTCCATGGTCCGCACGTCATGAGTACTGGACCCCAATCCCAACCGTAATGGTACTGCGATTTACGAACCTGAAGTCGGCTAGTTTCTCCATTGAAACAAACTTTCCTCCCGAACTCCTTCTCTAACTTTCGGCCCTCTAACAAGGCACTTTTGAAGTAGATTCTGAGTGTGTTTGTCTTGCCAAACTCAATTGCATGCTTAACGTCAACCTTGTACGTTCTGAACATGTTGTCTGTCTCTAGGATATGTTTCTCATTCAAGTATACGCTAGCAAAAGTATCCAAACCCTCGAATACCAATTCTTGTGTACTCATGGCACTTGCGTCCAGCTCCACTTCGAACGTGGTTCTGTACTCCCAGTCTTTTTCAGACACCCATTGAACTTCCTTTTCGTTGAGATCAATGAATGGGTCTGGAATAACTTTATTGTGAAGTAAGTCGGCATAAATCTCAGTGGCTTCCACTGACCGAGAATTGTGCCAGTTTTCTTCAGCGCTCTCTTTATACTGCCAGTTGGAAAGCGTTTGCTTGATGTAAGAAAGAGGTTCTGATTTTGTCATTGCTAGCTAAAGTCGGATCCGGACGGGTTTAAATCCTCATCGGAAAATGTCGATATGGGGTACATCTGCCCGCATACCACAACAAGATGGTATACAATCCAATGCGGCTCGTTGATGATCGACCTAATTAGGTACATTCCTCCGTTGTGCATATGCATGTAACCTAGCCGTTCACGAAATGTGCAGAACAGGACCCTCAGTGGGGCGGTAGAGTTTTCGAATATGACCCAATACAGACAAGAAGTATCGCTTGAATTACGAAGTGCTTATACGATTTGGAGACTCGCCTTACCAGATGGTGTCCACTTGTGATCACCTTACGAAATACATTACAAGGTGGTAACATTCGAAAAGTAGATCATTGGTAGAAGAAGCTTATGGAAGCTGCACTGGCTTTTATGCATATCATCAGGCATCCATCAGGACTCTAGATACAGAATACCCGAAAGAGAATGTTCAAGCGTGGTCGGCAAGTTGGGATGGAGCGAAAAAAAAATTGAAAAGACATTAATTTAAGAACAATCTACTTGAATACACGAGCATTAGCTTCATCAATGTATGTCTGTAGTGACATACTTCTAATGTCTCTGAATCCCCAGAAAATGCTCGGGCCGTCCGTGTCGTCATTATTTTCTTTATAGTAGCTCGCATTCTTTATTAAGTCTTGCACCTTGCCATATATCTGTTCTTGGTATTCCAAATCGTATACATTCGTGGCCCTTTTATAATACTTCAATGAAGGAATGAATAGTTCATATTCCATGATCCCAAAAAGATCGAGTAATCGTTTAGCATTATGAAGCTGACATCCAGCGATAATTGACCATCTGCCAACTAGACCATGATTGACTTTGAAGTTGCTTTTGGCCATCCCAGAGACGAAGCGATAGAGCCCCGGGACAGCAAAGATGGAACTCATTTTGCCGAATGTACTTCTATTTTTAACGGCATTATAATAAAATTCGGTTAACAAAGTATTGTGCAAAACATGTAGTAAGAATGCCTCTGGTGTTGCAAGCAAATCATCTTCTATAACTGACAATTCTTGTGTGAGCTTTGCTGGCCATAATAGCATATCATATTCTAGTTCTAGCATTTGTAGCCTAAGCTCATCGTAAGCAACGTCCTCATTTGAAGTGAGCGAGACGAACTTATAGAGGAAGTATGCAACAGAAAGAAAATGAAAACAAAAACTATTTTCGTTCAAAGAGTCAAGGTATTTGCGAAGTACCTGAAGAATATTGTGATTGGTTGTTAACTTCCATGTGCCACTCAATAGCGAATAGTATGCATCAACTGTGCAAGCTCCGATTATAAGATTCGCGGACAAACTGTCCCCATATTCTGCGTAAAGATCGTTAAACCGTTCTAAATTTCGCTGAACAAACAGAATTTCTATATTTGTTCGTAATGGTAGTAGGAAAAAGCAAGATAAAGAAAGCTCGTCCCATGTGTTATCATTTTCAAAGAAATCATGCAACACCTCTAAAAGAAGGTCGTTGGTACTAACTGGTATCCTACTGATGGGTGACGATACTGAAGCTATGTTAAGGCAGAGCTTCGAGAAACGGTCTAACAGGTTCCAAGTAGTAGCAGCATCGACAAAAGGTGTGTATGGTTCAATGTTGGTACGATAGAGCTTTTGAACAGGCATTATTTGTTCATCTTGAACCAGCCGCACCAATGACTCGGTGGTATCGGGCGACGTTCCTTGCATACTGTTCAGACGAAGTGTTAGACTATCTGAGATCAGCTCCTGAACTGGTGACTCCATTTCCACGGTGAATATGCTGCTAGAACTCTCACTTGTGAATGGTCGGACCTGTCGATTAAAGGATTCTGAGATTGGAGAAAATGGAAAAGTATGAGGAGCATATAGCTGCGAATTTTTTAACTCACCAGTAGAGCTTCGTCGCTGAATGTCCCTGGTATCTGTTTGCGAATTGTTTTCAAAGTCTGATTGTTGCATTCTCGATTTCTGACTACGCGGGCGTATTTTTTTGTGGTCGAAGATGCATTTTAGGTCACGGGCAACGCAGTTCTCGCATCTCTGGTCATTGCCTGATATATTACACTTGAGTTTACGTTTTCGACAGAATGCACAAGCTTTTAGAAGCTTGACATTCATGCCCCAATTGTCAACGAAAAAATTTCGTTTCTTTCGGGGAGGAGATATCCCGGGCTTTCTCAATTCCAGTGTCAATGATTGTCTCGCATGTCTCCAGGTTTGCTGCATACTATCTACGAGGATGGGCTAAACGGAGAAGACCTCGAAATATTTTCCGCGTTTGCATCTCCACATACACAAAAATCTCAATAGTGGGGCGATGTGGGGTTTCCGATATGCACCCCAGATTCCCATTTCCCAAAACGTAACAATGCTCCGCGAGATGTATCTATCTGTGAATTTTGAACTCAAGAGAGCTGAACTATAAAAATGTAGGTGGTGTCTGTAGACTCGTTATCATTCAAGATGAGCGACAAAGATATCACTACTTCAAAGCAAATTGGTACTGACTCAGTTGAGCTGTTTACCCATCCAGAAAAACTAGACTCGGTTAGCCTCAATCTAGATCTTTCAGAAGAAGGTTACAAAGAAATCTTGAGAAACAACCCGGTCACTAGATGGCACAGAAATAGGTTCCATATATACTTTGCTTGTTTATCTATCTACTTTGTCTCAACTACTAATGGTTACGACGGTTCGTTGCTCACGGCGCTTTTGGCCGTGCCATCGTTTTTGGAAAAAATGGGAATCAAGAGTACTCTGGGAACAGGATTAGTGATTTCGATTTTCCAAATCGGCCAAATGTGTGCTACCGCTTTTGTGTGGTTGGGTGATTTCATTGGAAGAAAAAATGCCATCTTCTGTGGTTCAGCAATCGTTTGCATTGGTGCCATTGTTTCATCACTGGCTCACACTTTCAACACATTTGTGGGAGGGCGGTTCCTTCTTTCATTTGGGTCTGGAATTTCATGTTCTTTGGCAACATCATACTTGCTAGAAATCATGGCCCCCAACGAGAGATCTGCCTTGTGTTCTGTTTACAACAGTTTGTACTATATCGGCAGTATAATTGCCACATGGAGTGCCTACGGTGCCAATATTACGTATGGTGATACTCACTTGTCGTATCGGATACCTTTGTGGCTACAATTAATGTTCCCTGCGTTGGTTTGTCTTATAGTTTTATTCTCCCCCGAAAGTCCGAGATTTCACTTTTTGAAAGGCAAAAAAGACAAAGCACGGGAATTTTTTGTAAAGTATCATGCTAATGGAGATCTGTCACACCCGATTGTCGAATATCAGATGGCTCAACTCGAAATATCCCTCATGAACATTCCTAAATTAACAATAAAGGATTACTTTGACTACAGAACTCTATTCAAAAACAAAAGACAATCAAGAAGAACTTTATTGGTGGTGGCAGCTTCATGGTTTGGCCAATTCTCTGGCATTGCTGTCGTATCATACTACTTCACGAATATATTGTTGGACTTGGGTGTTGAAAACCCGACGACTAGATTGTTGTTGAACGGTGTGAATTCCATCTTGGGTTATATCTTTGCCACGGCTGGTTCCATCCTTGTTGGCAGATTGGGAAGACGCTTCGTATTTCTTTATTCAACTTCTGGCTTCGTTGTGTGTTTTGCTGTTTTAGCTGCCTGCCTCGCCACCTATCAAAATAACGGCAATAAGACCGCTGGAAGAGCGGGTATCGCGATTATCTACATTATCAATAATGTTTTCTTCTCGTTTGGTTACACCCCTCTTCAGCCATTATATCCCGCTGAAGTCTTGTCAAGTGCCATGAGAGTGAGAGGTATGGGAATATTCCAATTGGTTCAAGGCACAGCTGCATTTGTTAACACTTACGCTGCACCTGTAGCAATGAAGAATATCAAGTATTGGTTCTATGTTTTCTTTGTGTTTTGGGATATCTTTGAGGTGTTTATCATTTACTTCTACTTTGTCGAAACTAAGGGATTGAGTTTGGAAGAAATCGATTTAGTCTTCCTTTCCGAAAACCCAGTTAAATCGAGTGTTATCTGTTCCAAGGATAACGATTCTGCAAAGGAAGAAAAGAAAAGATTAACTCAGATGAAGCTTGAAGAAGGCATTGCTCATGAAAAGACAGCTTAGAAGTATTTTGTTTTGCGTCGAAAGCTAATCTTCAATGAATATTAGGGAATTATTAAGACCCGAGTTTTGTAGGTTTCGGCGGCTCCAGTAAGAAGATATCTTTTAGAGCCAGATTCTGGTGTACTGGTGTACTGGTGTACTGGTGTACTGGTGTACTGGTGTACTGGTGTACTGGTGTACTGGTGTACTGGTGTACTGGTGTACTGGTGTACTGGTGTACTGGTGTACTGGTGT
>JAJLVF010000012.1:0-53890 GCA_030564485.1 Meyerozyma athensensis | reverse complement strand
AGTACACCAGTACACCAGTACACCAGTACACCAGTACACCAGTACACCAGTACACCAGTACACCAGTACACCAGTACACCAGTACACCAGTACACCAGTACACCAGTACACCAGTACACCAGTACACTTCTCTGTGGCACGCTTCTACAAATATCATGTACAGGATTGACTGCAAAATAAGCGAGGTAGCGAGGTAGCGAAGCAGGTAATTCGCTACATCAGTGCACCACTGATTATGAGTAATTTCTTGACATTCCATGTGGCTCTGAATAGGTAATTCTATGGCCTCCAAAAGACTTCATTCTCGGAAATGCGGCAAAATCCAATCTATGGAAACTGTACGTCGTTATCCAGTTGGCAAAGCCCGTTGGTAAATCCACATGAGAATTACATCAACCCATGTTTTCTCACAGTATTAATCAGTTGTTGGAACATCACTATCGGTGTCGCATGTATATTTCAAACGGCTAACATATTGTTCAACAATAAATATGGATATCAGCACATTCGATATTCATTTGGTAATCCTTTTCTGAAAGAGAGTGTAGGTGCGGTACAATTGATCAAACTAGCGTTAATTGTATTGCAAATTATATGCATTTTGGTGTTGCCTGCAATTTCAGAAACAAATAACCCCAAAATTCAAACTTTGCTCATACAAGGCTTAGTGCTTTTGTTTGTGGTGTTTCCAGCTCATATATTAGAATCAACACGTTCGGTGGTGGCAAGCACAAGCCTCTTGATTTATTGGTTGATGGCCGTGTTCTACCTCACTGTCATTGCCATTGTGGATACCGTCTCACCCTATAAGGTTTACAGTTCAGGTTCGAGATCATTTCTTGGGCTTGAGGTTTGTATGCTCATCAATGCCCTGTACATTCTATGGTTGGAGCTGGCATGTTACTCTCCGTCTGTTGAGCTAATGAACTACTACGAACTTAATGCATGGAACAAGAATAATGTATACAATATTTTCAAAGACTTTGCGTTTTGGTGGATGGATTCTTCCATTAGGAAAGTTTTCAAAACTGATCATTTGGATTTCAATGAGCTAGAGCCGGAATTGCCAGAGATTGACGTTAAGCATGCATCAATGGTGTTTGAAGAAAACTGGAAAAAAGCGGTTGAATCTGCCAAATGCAATTTTAGGGGCAAGGACATTCAGGATTTGCATGTATCTTTGTACGGTGTGATTATCAGATCGAACTGGGTGGCAGCCTCTCGGGCATTGTTTTGGCATTTATTGGAGTTTTCTCTCCTGTTTTGTCAACCATTCTTGCTTCAACGGTTTCTCATATTCTACACCGAATTTATCACTGCTCGAAAAGAAGATGAACTCGGACCGCCATTTATTGAAGGTGCCTTTATTACTATCTTGTTGTTCTTTGTCGCTGTATTTCGTTTTGTCAGTTTTAACCGTGGATACAATAACATTTATTTGACGAATCTATTGATACGGAGTGCAATTTCCAAGAAAATTTATGATAAGGCTATGAACCTCTCTCCAGAGGCAAGAAAAGTAAAGGCGACCGGTGATATTGTGAACAGCATGTCTGTTGATGTTACATTTGTCGAGAGAGTTTTCGAGACCATGCTCAATCTATTCACCGAACCTATTCGTTTGGCTGTTTGTCTTCTTTCGCTTCACAAGGTGCTTGGGAATGCAACTTGGTTTGGTTTCGTTGTTTCTGTTATCATTATGCCGGTCTGTGTTTGGATGAATTCAAGGTTGTACTGGTATTACAATAGAAGCGTTGAGTTCAAAGACGAAAGAACTCGATTAACCGCTGACGTTTTGAATTCAATCAAAAGCATCAAATTGTACTCCTGGGAGAAGCCTATTATTGAAAGAATGAATGAGGTAAGAAATAACAAGGAGCTAAATGTACTACAAGAGCTGGGTATATTGGAAGCATTTTCTGTGCTACTTTGGAGATTCATTCCGTTCTTTATGACTTGCGCATGTTTGATGTCATTCTCCATTATGCTTCATGGAAAATTGTATCCAAGTGTTATCTTCCCTGCCTTAGCTCTCCTTCAAATTTTGTCGGAGCCTATTCTGAATTTTCCAATGAAGATTTCTGACCTTATAGAGTCGAATATTTCAAATAAGCGACTCAGCAAGTTATTTTTATTGGAAGAGTTCGATGATAATGTGGTTAAAAGAAGCTATAAAAAAGTTAACCCACACGAAGTCTCCATATCATTGAAAAACGCTACATTTGTGTGGCCCTCGCTGTATAATGATGACAAAGAAGAAAGTTCGCCAATTGCATTAAGAAGTGTCGATTTTGAGGCTAGAAAGGGTGAGCTCAGCTGCATTGTGGGTAATGTAGGTTCAGGAAAAACATCCTTGTTAAGGGCAACTTTGGGAGAAATACAAATGACTGAGGGTGACAATTCATCCGTTGAAGTTATTGGTTCTATTGCTTTCTGTTCGCAATCTCCATGGATTTTGAATGCGACAATAAGAGAAAACATTCTTTTTGGTGCCAAATTTGACAAGGAATTTTACTGGAGAACTTTAGAAGCATGTCAATTACTACCGGACTTGGATATTCTATCTGAAGGGGACCATACAACTGTCGGAGAAAAGGGAATTTCTCTATCTGGTGGGCAAAAAGCTCGTGTGTCTTTGGCACGAGCTGTATATTCTAGAGCGGACATTTATCTTTTGGATGATATTCTTTCTGCGGTAGATGTCCACGTTGGCAGGAACATTATCAGTAGGGTGATTTCTAAGGAAGGTATCTTGAGTTCAAAAACAATCGTACTTTCCACAAACAATGTAAATGTGTTGAAACATTCGGACAATATCGTTCTCCTAAAGGGTGGCTCAATAGTTGAAAGGGGCATCTATACTGACATGTTGTCCAAGGATTCTGAGATATCTCGTTTGATCAGCGAATTTTCAAGACATCTGGATGAAATTCATGTCGACCCTCTCGGAGCGCAATCTCCATTTAGTCCGGCCATCCTACAATCTGATGTCAACGCAGATTTTTCTCTGGCTGTTGCTAGAAAGCAGTCAATTGGTGCTGCATCTGCAGTTTCACTTGGGCATGACTACGGTGGTGAATTCGACGACTTTGATGAAGAGTACTATAAGAAGAAACAGAGCGAAGAAATTGGAGCTAAGGGAAAGGTGAACTTCAAGGTTTACATCGAGTATTTCAAAGCATGCAACTTTGGATTTATATTCGTATATGTAATTTTCTATTCTGTGATGGTTGCTTCAGAAGTTGGCATGAACTATATTTTGACTAATTGGTCAGATGAAAACCTAAAAGCCGGTCATAATGTCGATACTGCTTTCTACGTCTTAACATATACTGCTCTTGGTATAACTGGAGCAATCTTTTATTTCTTTGGTTCAGTTATAGTGTGGAAGTACAGTTGTATTTATGGCTCCAGATACTTCCACGACAGGATGTTTAAGAATATTTTGCGAGCACCTATGTCATTTTTTGAAACCACACCTATTGGAAGACTTTTGAACAGATTCACGGAAGATATAAACGTCATAGACTTCATTTTGATGTGGCAATGGACATCCTTGGTTGATGTTTTACTACACATGTTTGCCTTGTTCGGAGTTATTGTTATCAACTTACCACTAATGATTGTGATTATAATCGTTCTTGCAGTTATTTACAACAGTTACAGGAACTATTTTATCCCGTTTGCTAGAGAAATTAAGAGGCTCACTAGTGCGTATCGCAGTCCAATTATATCCAGCTTGCAAGAGTCAATGAACGGATTGGAGACTATCAGGGCATATGGTCAAAAACGTCGCTTCTCTCAAAGGAACACCAAGTTCTTAGAGCAATTCAACAGGGCATCCTACTCTGACATATCGGTAAAACGGTGGTTGTCTATGAGATTAAATGCCATATCGGCAACCATTCTCTTGTTTACAACAATACTCATTTTGTCGACACTAGTACGTGATCCATTCACTCTGGCAATGGTGGGCTTTATCATGACGTATGCCATGAACATTACATCTAGTATCAATGCCATTATTCAAATTTGGGCAGAGCTTGAAACCAGGTCTATTGCAGTAGAGCGCTTATTGGAATATTGTCGAGTTCCTACGGAAGCTTTGATGGAAATTGAAGAAGCAAAGCCTCCTGTTGCTTGGCCACAAAGTGGTAGCATTGAGTTTATCAACTACAGCACCAAATATCGAGATAACTCGAGTCCAGTACTAAAGAATATCAATGTTACCATAAAGCCACAGGAGAAAGTTGGTATTGTTGGCCGGACAGGTGCCGGTAAATCCAGTTTGACGATGGCATTGTTTCGTATTATCGAACCTACAGAGGGCTACATTGAAATTGACAATATCAACACTAGTACGTTGGGTCTTTTTGATTTGAGACGCCACTTGGGTATCATTCCGCAAGATTCACAAACAATCGAAGGAACTGTGCGTCAAAACTTGGATCCTTTTGGTCAATACAGTGATACTAATATCTGGCGAGTATTGGATTTGGCTCATTTGAAGGGCCATGTGGAGCAAATGGAGACGAAACCCAATATTACTAAAATCAATCAGGACAAAGGGGGCCAGGGCGAACATGTTCTGCGTGATGCTCACCCTACTGCCAAAGGTTTAGATGCTGTTGTAGATGAGGGAGGGGCCAACTTGTCTGCTGGACAAAAACAGTTGATGTGTTTGGCCCGAGCATTGCTCAACCCTTCTTCCATTCTTGTTCTTGATGAAGCAACTGCATCTGTTGATGTGCAAACAGACAAGATCATACAAGAAACCATCAGAAAAGAGTTCAAAGACAAGACCATTCTTACTGTTGCTCATAGGCTTGAGACCATAATGGATAGTGACAAGATCATGGTTTTGGACAATGGTGAACTCAAAGAGTTTGGAGAGCCACAAGAATTGTTGAAAAATGAAGACGGAATCTTTTACCTGTTGTGCAAAGAGGGTGGACACATATGAATTCGTAACAAGCAATTTCTAGGCGATACTATTGCTATATCTGAAAATCTTATGGCTAGAATGTTCTAGTGCATATATTTACATAGATTGTCAATACTCATATGTTTATGTATTAGAATGCCAGTGAATCTATCCAGCATACTTCGACCTGGCTCGCAATTTCGGACCATTTAGATAGAACAATATTGGAATAGCGCTCATGGCTACCGATAGGAATCCTAGCACCGATGAGCCCCAAGCCACCGGAAACTTGTCTGTACTTAAATTATGATACAAAGAACGCCCAAAGAGTGGAAATATTCCGGCCACAACAGAACGTATCAAATTGTTGCTAGCAAAAACCGAAGCCACATATCGAGGAAAACTCATTCCCAAATAATTAAGTAAAGACTGGAAGTTCAAGATCATACTGGCACCACAAAGTGCAGCTCCGATTAAAGGAGGAAACCAGTGAATTTGCTTTGACACGGTCCATCCAAAAATGAATAGCCCGATAGACATCAACTGATTACCTATAATGGACAAGGGAATGAAAACCTCAGGATTCACTTCTTCACCATTCAACAAAGCCCTGGTAAAATTTCGGTACATGTAAGATAGAAGAATCACAGTCCCAAGAGCTACACCCACAGCCAAGCTAAGGAAGCAAGCACCAGATTCTACCATCGTAAATCGATGAACTTCAGTGTATACAATTGGGAAAGCTTCAAACCAAAGATACAAGACCGAATATACCAAGCAAATATAGATGTTGATAAGTAGGACAACAGGTTCTTCAACAGAAATGATCAAGGGGCGCCAAAGCATCTCCTTGAGCGAGGCAAAAATATCGTGATTTATGTTTTCCTTAGCTTCACAAAACACGTCCTGCTCTCCTATCTCCTTAATTATTCTTTTGTACTTCCGGTAGAGAATAGTTTCAGCGTGTGTTTCGGGAAGAAAGAATATCATCACTACTAAGGTAGATCCTGATAACATCAAAGTAAACCAAAAGGTCCACCTCCAACCTCTTGCATTGACAAGCAATGAGCCAAGGAAGGGGCCCAATGCTGGTCCAGATAACGATACGACACCCCAGACCCCTAATCCTACAGGCATGTAAGGAGCGGTAACAAAGTCAGTAAACGAAGCTCCAACATTTGCCAAGGGAGTCGAACCAAAAAAACCAGCTAAGAAGCGAAGTCCGCTAAATTGTTCAATGTTCAGACATAATGCGATTGGAATTTGCAACAAGACGTATATCAATGTTGTGAGGACATAGATGACATTTCTTCCGATTAGAGGATTCTCGGAAAATGGAGAGAAAATCATAGTTCCCACTCCATATCCAACAACGAATGTCGTTAATGGAAGCATTGCCAAGGTATAGCTCGTGTCAAATTCATCCATTATTTGGCTCACCCCAGGTGTATATATAGCAGCACACATATAAACAGAAAGTTGCAAGAGCGAAAGCTGAACAGAAACAAAAAGTTTGGCTGGCAAGGACCAGTTGTATGGATTTTCTTTATCGTGAGGACCATCCCATTCTACTGTTACAGTTTTTCTCTCGTTGCCAAGGGAGACCGTTGACTCTTCATCGCGTTTCAACGAAATGAAAGAGTCGGGGTACAAATATTTGCCAGTAGCAAGGAGGTAGCAGTGACCGAAAAAGCTTTCTCTTAAAAAAGCTCGAAACATCTAGATGAAAAGGGAATGCATGCTTTTAAATTTCGCAGCCAGACCGGAGCACCTTCCCTTTTAGGAAGGTGCTCCGCCGATATAATTTACCATGAGTAATATTCTTTGTTGCCAAGTACAAACATTCCTGGGGAATAGAATAGATCATCAAACCTAACGTGTCCTTCGATTTCAGAAGGATTATCAAAAGGTCCAAGGTAGTTCATCCAGTAATTGTCCACTTCCAGCAAATTTGAAGGTGATGTAGGAAATAAGTCTTTTCCTAGTACTCTGGTCTCATCAAAGAGATTTTCTAACTGTAGAGAATCATTTCTTTTAAACTCTGATACCTCCCCTAAGTCCAAATCTTTGGCCGTGAGTAACTCAAGCAAAAAAATTTGTGCCTTAGTGGTTTGCCAAGCGTAGCAGTAATTTTTTGATAACCTTGAACTGAAAATGACGAACTTTTTCGGATAAATATGTAGCCAGCAAAGCGGATCTGGTGTGCGTTCCTTACGTAGTATCAAGGAGTTCATGATGATATTGGCTTTTTGAATAGCACTTTCGATACTCGGGGCTATGAGTACTTCATAAAAGTGACTACTTTCGAAGAATATCTCGCACATGGACTTAATGTCGACGGTAATGATTTTTTGGATCGAATCAAGATAGGAGCTCCCAGTGCCATCATTTTGCTCACTTTGAAGCAAGAGCAAAAAGTACATGCACATGAAGCAGCACTTCAAATCCATGTAAATAATTAGTTTGGAGTTGAAAGCAAGGCTAATTTTATGAACTGGCTTCATAATTCCCAGCCTGATGTCATTGTTTATAATTTGTAGTTTCTTGCTGTATTCATCAATAGCTGCTGTCAATTCTCTTACCGAGATGCTCTTGTTTAGATCCAAGCAAGACTGGAGTAAATTCCTTATCGGGAAGTAGTATTCTCTTAGATCTTGGAAAACAGCAATGCATCTCCTTTCAGTCTCCACATCATTGACGTTACTAACTTCGTCACTATACGTGGGGAAAGGAATATCGTAATCAGCGTCCCCGATTATTAGAGGAGTGCCACAAATACAAGCACGCCTTATATCCCAGAAGACGAGAAGAAACCAAATTTTGCTTTTAAGATGCAAATATTCACCTTCAATGTCAGATGTTCTTTTTTGTGAGGATTCTCTGTTAACACCAAGTGATTTTGCTAAAAATATTGCATTTTCAAGAAACAAATGAGCATCACAATCATCAACACCATCAGTAGTTTCAGGTCCGTGTCTGTGGTACTTCTTAAACGCCATCATGAATTGGAGGATCTCGAGACTTGAATATACACTCAAATTGAACTGATCAAGTATCTCATGCGTCACTCTAACCGTCGACACTGAAATTGGATTGTCCATAAGAATGGAGTCTTGTTCGTTTTGATTGCGGTCTTGACAAAAGAGCGAGGTGAACCTAAGAATGAGTATCAATGATCCGGCTCGGGCAAGTTGAATTTTGTTGGTTACGTGTATGGCACTTATAGGCAAGCCATTGTCAGGAATCATTTCATATACATGACGCCTGAAGCTAGTTTCGTCAAAAATGGGCATAAACTCATATACTGCTGTGAAGAAACAATCGAGATATCGTGAGATCACCGATCTCGCTGGAAGTTCTACTTTGATTGTAATATCCACTCTCAGATCTTGGAAAATTCCTCGGTAAGCATTCAATCTTTGCACTCTAGCTGTAACATCAGATTGGGGGTTCCAATGTAAAGCCTTCGATTCCTCCGTTAATTGAGCGTTATAGGCACTGAAAGAGAACTCTGGTCGCCTCTTCAATATATAACTTTCGAGTTTGTTCATCATGGGATCCGAATGAAATAAACTTGGCCACGTAAACGGACCTAAATTAATACGACGAAGGTCTTTATCATAGACCGATGAATATTTCTTGACAAAGTTGATCTGTTCTCTATCAAGGTTATTGATATGAATTGAGTTGATATCATGATGAGTCTTACATTCTGATACACTCTCACTAGTAGCAAGTAAGTTTGTGCTCCGTTTCTTTGATATGCCATGGGACAACTTGATCACTTTTGGCGAGATTAAAGTATTATGCCATGTATCATACACACACGATGTATTTCTTTTCTTGCACTGGCCACAGGGCTCTTGTCGATCACATTTTCTTTTATGCCTTTTACAATCATCACAAGATTTGCTAGGTCGCTTATGTTGCAGCATTATCAGACATATCTGATTGCGAAATTTATCGCTAACATTACACTACCAAAATTAACAATTAGTATCAGAACTGTATACAGATTGCTTTATCATATTTTTGTCACACCTTTCAAGAACACAACGATTTTGGTATCTACTTTGAGTGAAGAAGATCGTTACTGTCACGGGTGCAAAGTAAAAAAAATAGCATCTGTGGGATTTTACGGAGCTGAAAGGAATAGGGTACAATAGAAACAAAGACTATGTTTCAATTGCTAAAGAAAACCATGGAGATCAGAGTGGTATTAAAATTATAGCACCCTCGATTTCGTAGTCTTTAGTGACAAATTTATTTCCATATATACGGAGGACTGAATGGCCAAATTGTAAACACTTCCTGTATTGTATTCAAACACTAAGGTTGTGCATATCTTGAATTCACCATGCGCACCAGCGATGATAATGAACCCACAAATCGGATATAGTAGTAGTAGATAGCTAAAGCGATGAATACATGGTGTGCATCACCAGTAGTCTGAGTTTCAGTTAAGCTTTTCCTAGCAATTGACTTGAACGAGGCTACTCGAAAACTACTCAATTACTGTGCTGAAAATTGTATACATCGCTAACTGAAGAACTCTATCATATCCTCATGAGCCTCGGATTGACAAACATTTTGGTATCTCTACATACCCACCATTCAATGCAAAGGTCTGAATTTGCAATAGTTAGCATTTATTGCAACTAAGAATAGAAAATGATAATATCTACTAATTATTTAAAACCAGTTTCTTTTCCGTACCCTTCTTTCGTTGGTTTTCTCTCTCTCTCCTTCCATTCCAAAAATAGTTCATACGTACTTCTTGGCTTAGTGAAATACCGATACAAATAAAGCAATGAGACTAATGAATAAATAAAACTGGAACCAATGAGGAGTATTTGACTTACTTTATGAGTTTCTACAGTGAAGAGCCATCCTGCAAGCACCGAAAAAAACCCAAAATACACGAATCCTGCTAAGAAGTGCGCATGTGTGTAGAGAGTTCGAGGCTTTTCCTTTGAAACAGTCACAGAATTCCGACACTGCTCCAAAATCTCTTTTAATGGCGAAGTTGCACATTCAAAACGGCGCTCGCCTTTTTTTACAATAAATATAACCGAAGTACCATTTCCCTCCAGAGCTTTAGCACACTCCCTTATTTTTGCAAGGGTCTCGTCATCTGGAAATAATTTCAGACCCATCTGCAGTCTGGCATCTTGATCAAAATCTTCTTTTGTCAATTGTGTAAAGACAGAAGATCGCAAATGTGTTTTGCAACCATTTCTGCCTTGTGGTATTGGCTGATATACAGGACATGATCAGTTTTGTGGCTATGACTGCAAAATTGATGTGGCCCTGTAACCTAAACAAAACTGGATAAGTATGGGAACAGGGACTCATTAAATTTTGTGAGCCAAAAAGAAAATAATGAATCTAGATTCATGGAATTTTGCTGCTTAACCTAATTCTAAATTTCACGATTGCTAGGTGCGAAATTTCTCCTATCATCATGTCTAAAACCGCATTGATCTTAATTGACATCCAGAACGATTACTTTGCAAATGGATTGTATCCCTTAGTGGACATTGATAACGCTGCTGACAATGCTGCAAAAGTTTTGAGTGAATTGAGAAAGTTGCCCAACAAGTATCACATCATTCATGTTCGTCATGAATTCACTGGCGACCCAAAGGATGCACCATTTTTTGGAAAAGACACAGAAGGGGCCCAAATTAATGAAAAGGTAAAGAAGGAAGGCGACGAGACGGTTGTGCTTAAACACCATCCAAACTCATTCATTGAAACCAATTTGAAAGCGGAACTTGACAAGAATGGGATTAAGGATTTGGTAATTGTAGGAGCAATGGCTCATATGTGTGTACAAGGCACAACCAGAGGTGCTACCGAATTGGGATACAACCCAACCGTGATCACAGATGCAGTTGCTGCTCGTGATATAGAGTATGATGGAGTGCAAGTTCCTGCTAAGCAAGTTGAAGCAGCCGTATTTGCCACGTTGGCATTTGGATATGCTAAATTGACCACCACAGGTGAGTTTTTGGCTTCCTTGAAATAGTTTATGATGTTTTCGATAATGATTTAAATTTACAATATTGTAATATTTGAGAATTTTGGGTTGTTCAAAAAATAACGCCATGGCATGATGAAAACCAATAGAATCAACAGTACTGAATCGACTGACTTCCGTGCGGAACCGACGGCAATGCGGGATAGCCGTCGGCTAAACATAATAGAATTTACAGAAATACCATAACTCATATATTCATACTACTCCTTTGTAGGGACTAATGTTTCCTTGAGCACCTGGAAGTCTAATTCAATAATTCCCGGTTCTCTCTTGACTTCGTCAGGTGCAGCAGCACACAAAGAACCAAGCAAACAAATAACAATAGAGCTCACAAAAACTGACCGCATTATCAAAATCAGGGATTCCTCCTGTCAAATATATATTCTGTGCATGGGGAAAAAAGCCGCACATGCGTCACCCCGCATGCGGAAATACACTTCTAAGGGTTCAATTTTATTGAAGATCAGGGCTACATATTATTTTCTAAAGAGCCACGAGGTTTTTGTCGTCAGTAAATTTGACATGGCCGAAAGAAATGGTTTTGTCATCGTAATTGAAAACAGTGTAAGCATTTCTCATGAAGATATCACCAAGAATGGTAAAATCAGATTGGCCGATCTGAAAGCCACAGTACTGCTTTCCAGACTTATCTTTCAAGTTGTTTGAAAAGGCATCGGCAAAGCTCATATCGATAGAAATGCCCTTGAAATTGATTGTAACCTTTTGGTTCTTGTCAGCATCACAGTCAACAACATAGTAACCCACCTTTGGTTCGTAGTGTCCGTTTTTGAAGTTCTTGAAAATAGCATCGCCAACTTTGGGGTTGAAACCACAGAACGAAGTACCAGAATCAATGAGAGCTTCACTATTGGCAGTGATCTTCTTTCCATTAATTGACACCGAGTCCATCTTAACAGAGAGACGAGAGTCAGCAACAAGAGGCAACGAAACCAATTTGCCGTCGATTTTGGCGGTATCTTTACCACCAAAAATAATAGATCCTGTGCTAGCATCAGCTTTGTTCAAGTAAAGAGAAAATCCTTTCTTCGCAATTACCTTTTGATCTTTCATAACATCCATGAAGTTTGGATATTTGTTCTGAGCAGTCTCACCAGATTTGAGACCAATACCGAAAACTCCAAACCCAGCGGTATTTTCGGTTGCTGAAGCAAATTGAACATCTTTCAACTTAGCACAATTTTTGCAAGTGCCCAAAGCAACACTATCCTTATAATATGGTCCCAGAGCTGACGTTTTATCGCCGTATCTGATAGAGAAGTCTTCATTAACCTTTTTGGCCGAGGAAGATTTGGATGGATCATAATCACCGTATTGACAAGAGTTGTCGACGCATCCAGAATGAGCATCCACAACCCATAAATCAGATGATCCGGTGTCGATATCAACCCCCACTTTTTGCTGGTTTGAGCCAAGATACAAGTAGGTAATGTAGTAACCATATTGGTTGTACAATCCTCTAAACCATGGATTACCTCTCTTTCTGAGTCCAAGATTTTCAGCAACAGTATCGGTGAGGTTGGTAACAATGTCAAACTCGAGCTCGATGAATCCTTCCGACCGTTTGTCTAAACCATCTGGCAAGACAACGGCTGAAGAAGATGCAGTGAACAATAAGGCAGCTGCAGAAGAAATAATAGGAGATAAACGCATTGGAATCAAATGCGATGATTGTGTTCCGTATTTATAGCCCAGAACCTCATAGCGTCCACTTCACGGGAGACAATAGGGCCTCCTCGTTCCAGCGTATATAGTTGTGAGCGTTTTCTGCGGCTCAACTTAAGGTACACATTTCTTGGCACTCGATTAAACAATCGAATAACAAAAATGATTGGCAATTAGAAAGGCATTGAGCAAATTCCTCTGGTGGAAAACTGCACCATCGAAAAGAGATCAAAGAGCTTGGCGCGTTGTTGTTGCACCAGTTTTGATTCTCAGTGTTGTTATTGTCATTCGACTGGTTGAGACACTCACCGTACAGATTGGCAGCTGTCATGCATGAGGTGCATAAAACCGTATTGATGACAGGTTTCGGTGCGCGAAACATCTTTGTTCGTAGTGCTATACAATTGCAACTATAGAGAGCTTTGCGGCATCATGAACTGACTCAAACATGACTAAATTCAAGTTTGCCCGAACCTCCAGGCTGTTTTTGACGTGTAGTTGGAATAAGGGACCTAAAAAATAACTGCAGCCATTTGCAAGTATAACCGATTTTGCGTGTTTCCCCCGCGTGAACAACTTGCGTGTGGAAGTTGCGTGCTTTCGAGGAACGCGAGTAAGCTTTTAGTGCTCCCGACGACCAATCTTATCACTAAGGCCGGAAATAAAGTGTTCAGAATTACCGAAGAGTAGCAAGTATAGCATTCTAAATAGCAACAATATTCGAGGCACTAGAATAATTTGGCTTGGCAATCGAGATTACCTTGTCCTCCAAATTGTAAACAACATAAGCTCTTCTCAAGAACGTATCACCAAGAATAGTAATACCTCTTTCAATCTGGTAACCGCAACCAACGTGGTTTCCATCGGCATTAGTAAGGTCGTCAGTATAAGTGTCCTTAAGTGGAACAGGAATGGTAATACCGTTGAAATTGAACTCAAAAGTAAGATCTGGCACTGGAGTCTTACAGTTTGTAACATAGTATCCATCACGAGGGTGAGCATTTGGAATTGATCCAAGTAATTGATCGTACTGCTTTGAGGGCAAGTAGAGAAGAGTAGTTCCAGAATCCAAAAGAAAGTCGGTATCAAACTCAACCTCATCATCCCCCAATTTGATGGATCCAAGATTCACGGTCAAAGCATTCTGGGTGGTGATAGGAAGTGTGACTAAGTCTCCATCATACTTGGCAGTATCCTGTCCTCCAAAGATAATGGAACCTGACTGAGCATCAGCTGAGTCAAGGTAAAGAGAGTAGGCCACTTTTGGAATGAGTCCTTGTTGCTTCAATACATAGGGCACATTTGCATAAGAGTAACGACCAACTGTTGCTTCGGCTAGCCAAGTATCAAACCCGACACCAAAAACTCCAAACCCTGAAGTATTATTCGTGGCATCAGCAAATTCGGCTCCTTTAGCGACGACTTTGGAATCAGAGGAAGCAAATCCAATATCGTCAGTATAATAAAATCCAGTAGCGGTGGTGTTATCACCATACGAGATATTGAACTTTTGATGGGTGTTGGCCGAGCTGGAGGACTCGCCTGGATTGTAGGTTCCAAACACGCAAGAGTCAAGTTGACAGCCAGAATTGGCATCTACAAACCACAAATCAGATGAACCAGTATCGATGTCAACACCAATTTTTTGTTTGTTGGATCCAACGTAGAGATAAGTGAGGTAAAACGCATCCTTATTGTAAAGCGTTTCAGTTATGGTGCCATCACCCTCGACTTTTTGAAAACTTCTGACCTTCGATGAGCTTGAATTTTTCTGAACAGAGAAGTCAAGCTTGATGAAATCAGAATCTCTTTTGTTGATGTCTTCAGGAACGACCAAAGCAGTAACGGCCGCAGCCAAATAAGAAATTGTTAAGTAGGAAACCATTATCAAAAACCGTTAAAAAACCCTCCTATTTATATCCAGCTGCAAAGTGCCGCTTGGTAAACAGGCATTTCAATGTTCTACAAGCCCATTCCATTGTTTCGCTATTGCGCTTGTGTATTCCGAGGTGTAAGCGGGCTGTCGTGCGGCCCGATATTCGCAGCCACCCGAACGGCTCGAAGAATTCATTGTTTCGAATCCAAAATAGGAATGCGCATGCAAGCGATAAGGTTTGATGACAGCGATCGCTCAACGCCTGAATTCCCACAGTACTTGTTGTGGTTGACGGAATTGGTTAGGGGCATGATATTGATCTTTGGAATTGACAACAGTATAGATTCTTGAGGGTTGGGCACCAAGGATGAAGTTATTGGTTTTCACCAAGAAGAGGACCCTGCGTATTCACCGGCATGAGCACAAAATAAAATAACCGGATACATGAATGGCAATTCCGAAATTGTGGGCCGTTATCGGAATTGCAAACCATCAAGTTCTACCTAAAAAAAGGTAAGTAAGTTCCTTTACGGTATTAATTAGGAGCCTGTCAGCAAGAAATTCAATTAAGCTCCCGAGTTCAACTGTAGGTTGACATTAGTTCAAGACTTTGAGAGTAAGAATGAAGGGAGAATGAGTCAAAAAGTACGTGAAAACTTCAGGAGCCACAACGGCCAAAAGGATCCAGGTGAAACGGCGATAAAAGAAAGTGGGCTTACAAGCCACTATGTATAACCACAGCGGAAATGAGCAATTAGCTAACAGGGTCTCAGTAACTTCCAAGCTCTGGTAGCTTGATCATGTTCAGGTCATATATTAGTATCAACGATCAGCATCAAAACGATCAGCATCAAAACGATCAGCATCAACGATTTAGCATCAACCATTGTTTGAATGATTAACACCAGTATCAAAACGACGAAAGGATAATTTGCAAGGTGGAAACGTAGCCCACAGAGAACGCCACGGTTCTGAAAATACTGCTGTAGTTCCACTTCTTGACGTACTCACTGGACAAGTGTTCGTCATTGCCGTCGGCAACAATTTGCTTGAGAGCCTTGACTGTGGGGTAAACCACAAACGCCGTGATGGGAAAAGCCGAAAAGGATGCCACAGAAGAAACTAAGAAGTTTGCAGCATAGTTTTGTGGTCCGTTGAAGTACAACCAAGCATTGGAAAGAAGACTGACCACAGCACTAGATCCCATGAGAGCAGCCCCTCTGTCATACAACAAAGCAAATTGTTTGGCCCTGGTTGAATTGGACACATATGGTTGACGAAGGATGGGCACCATGATGGAGGAGATGGCAACATTGCCACCCACGAACAACGATTGAGCTACAAAACCAATTCCTAACGCTACAGACATAATTGAAGAGAATTCTCACGGTCAAAACGCATGTGGGGACGGACCCTTACATAATTTACTAGGCGTAATAACATCATAGAATTGAAGGGAATAATAATTAAATATTGATACCAAGAGCGTTTTGCTTGAGAAGATTGATCACAATGTGGTTGATCAAGTCGGTGTTCTCTAAAGCAGATTGGAGTTGGTCAAGAGTGATCAACTTGTTCTTGACAATCTTCTTGATCAAGTCTTCAAGGAATGGGTGTTGGTCTTTGTCAACAATAAGGTTGTACACAACAGACATGGCCAAGCCCGACTTCTCCAAAGAACCCACCAATTGGTCAAGAAGTTTGTTGTCTCTCTCGACGATTTGCTCAATAGGAAGTTCACGCTTGAAGCCGAAAAACTTACCAATACTTCCAATGAGTCCAGAAAGTCCTCCCTTACTTCCAGAGCTCGAGGAGGACGATGGAGCAGCTGAAGACGAAGTAGATGCGGCAGCACTAGTCTTGGAAGCTCCAGCAGCAGTAGTGGTAGCAGCCTTAGGGGAAGAAGAAGTGGTGGAACCGGAAGAACCAGAACCAGAACCAGAGCCGGCTTTGGCACCAGTAGGAATAGAAGAACCTTGAGCCAAGGTAGCAGGAAGGACCTTAGTGGCAGCAGCAGTACCTTCGGCCTCGTTGGCAGCAGCAACTGGAGCCAAGATTCCACCAATGATACCACTACCAGAGTTGGTTTGCACTCCAAGGTCATTCAAAGCAGAGTTCAAAGCTTGGCCGGAACCTTGGACTTGGTTGACAGTCGACAAAATTGGAGCCACGGCAGAGCTCAACTGGAACACATTCAAGGTGCTCTTAGGGACAGCAGGAGTAGAACCAACTCTCAAGTCTTGCACAACTTGGTACAAGCCAGGGAAAAAGTCGGGGTAAGTCAAAGCTCTAACAACGAGATCGACACCTAAGTTCGATGAGTCCACAGCAGAAAGCAAGTCTTCCAACTTGACGAGCTTCAAGAAGAAAGCAATACCATCGACCAACAAAGGCTCAGTGACCTTGTTGGTGTCCAAGAGCTTGACCACAGGTGGGACAAGTCCCGACTTGTTAAGGGCAGTGAAAAGAGTAGTCAAGATAGGAATGTCATCTCTCTTGGAGATATCCATGTCATTAACATCACGCTTGATGACTTGCGAGAAGAATTCATTCAACTCATCGATACTGGCCAACCCACGGGACTGGGCATCGAGTGGAGCACTCAAGGTGAAACTCAAGCAGGCGAATAAAGCCAAGAAGAAAGCAGCAAACTTCATATTCGTAAAGCTGTTGAAAACGAGAATCTAGCTGTGCATTTATATACTTCTGTTTTTATTTTTTAACATCTCCTCTTTATTAATTACGACATTTCATTGTATTCCCCTCAAGGTGCATAAGCTGCGAAAAATGACAATAAAACGTCGAAAAAAATTCGAACAAAACGAGCCACTACAAAGATCAAACAATATATAAACATTCGGCCTCTTTTATCAGGGATTTCTCGATACTTTTCGAATCCAGAACAACTGATCTTCGTTAGATTGCCGTGATTGCCGTTTGATTGCAGCTACGATACCCGTAGTGTGCATGAAGCGTTTAATTTCCTAATGCGGTAATGAAATAAGGCTTTAGTATGCACATGTCTAACGTGTGATGCCTCTTCCTTTAATTGGCAACGCCTCAAGTTATAGACGGGTATGAACCACTACAAAAACTCTATTCGATAGGTTGGGTGAATTGTGGCTTCAAATAATATTGCATATGTACCAAGTACTCCTTTAATCTAACTCTATATGGCTTACAAACTCAAGTCCTTTTGCCTCTTCGGGGTTGACAAAGTGAACATCAGAGGGCTCCCTGCGAGGAGTATCGAAACTCAAAATCACCGTTGGTTCATCGCCCACGCTCTCAATTCCATGCACCACATTTTTGTAGAACGTAACCATCTGTCCAGGTTCGAGCACCCTAGGCTCTTCATCCTCTATGTAGAACTTGACATTCCCCTTGAGGAGATATAAGTGCTCATTGCAACCCTTGTGGTAGTGTTTTGGCAAGTGGCTGTATAAGCGAAACACTCGGCTACTGCATTCAGGGGTGTCGCTTAAATAACAATCTACAAGCATTGTGTCCGCAGTTTTGGGAAACTTTTCGATGGCTTTGTTAACATCAAGAAATGAGTAGTTCGACATGATTGTAGCCTAATTGGCAGATCTACTGGCCTTATATGTACTATTTTTTGCTTACCTCGGTCCGAACGGTCCGCATAGCAATCCGAGTAGCCGCGTGGTTTATTGCTCCCCAGCTCGCAACGGCTGCAAATCTCTCTTTGCCAGATCAGCGCTGGGCAACTCGTATTCCTACAAAGTGACCACTTCGCCTGGTCCCATCCACAGTTTGCATCATACCCTGCATGCCAATCGCCGGGCTATCTGCAGGTCGGGCATGGTCGCAGCTGCACGCACAACCCACTGTGGATAATCGCTGTCGTGGGAAGCTGAAAATGGTGAAATCAGTAGCAATTGTCGGGGGAGGACCTAGTGGACTTATAGCTTTGGACGCAATTGTGCGAGAAGAAAAGTTTGATGTGGTCAAACTATTCGAAAGAAGATCAGAGGCCGGTGGCTGCTGGGTGTACTATGATGAAGATCCAGAGCCTTTAGGCAATGTTAAGCTGCTCGCAGATCGGAAGGTGGATCAAGATGAGATTCCTAAGCAGCTTCCTACGCACGTGGAAAAATCCAGAGTCCAAAGGTTTATGGATACAGCTACCTACTCGTATTTGGAGACCAATGTGGAAGCAGAAGCGATGGAGTTTTCGGAGGAAAAGTTCCCATTGGATGCATCAGCCGCTTCAAGAGAAAAGTATGGTGACACCACTCCCTTCAGACACCACACCGTCATTAAGAATTGGGTCCAGAACTTGTACAAGGAAAAAGGTTACCACGACCGAGTTCAATTCAATACTAGTGTGGAAATGATCACCAAGATAGATGGAAAAAGAAAGCTTGTATTGAGACAATTTGGCACTGAAAAAGATTACATATACGAAGAAACATTTGACGCTGTGGTCGTGGCTGCTGGCCATTACGATGTGCCATTTGTTCCTGACATTGAAGGACTTCAAGAGTTTGTGGATCATCCTGATCGCAGAGTCTTACATTCCAAAGCATTCCGTGGTCCCCAGGATTACAAAGATAAGAAGGTGGTGGTGGTTGGTGCGTCGGTTTCAGCAATGGATGCGGTCCGTGACCTTCTTCATCATGCTAAGACGATTATTTCGTCAAGAAAATCCACCAGCGGCCCTCACATTCATTTTGGGACGGTTGCGTTTGAACATCCCGAGGTAGAAGAAAGGGGACAAATCGTCAAGTGTGAAGCGTCCACCGGTACTCTTCATTTCGAAGACGGTACTAGCACCTCCGACGTGGATGCGGTAATCTTCGCTACTGGGTTTTCATTCTCGTTCCCGTTTCTTCCTGAATTAAACCTCGCTAATAATAGGGTTCACAATCTCTACCAGCACATATTCAAGATTGGTGATCCTACTCTCGTATTCGTGGGAGCCATTACTCCTGGATTGACATTCAAAGCATACGAATGGCAGGCTGTGGCTGCTGCAAAAGTTCTTGCCGGAAGAGGTAACTTGCCCAGTATTGAAGACCAGAAGAAATGGGAGGAGGACCGCATTTCTGTCAAGGGAGATGGACCAGGTTTCTCGTTAATTTACCCAGATTTTGAGGCATATTTCGAAGCCCTTCGTCAAATTGCTGGAACTTCTGGGCCGGGTCGAATTCTTCCACAGTTTGACCAAAAGTGGGTGGACTCGTTTGAACGCGGCCATCAACTACGTAAAAACCATTGGCGTACGATCAATATTCAGTACGTATCTAGATCTTAATAGACAAAAATTTACCGATAACATTACCGATTTCCACACCTTGGTTTTGCAATGACTTTGTGGTGTTTATGCTGCGATGGTAAGTATCCTCATCGATTATTCCCGCCTCGTACTTGTAGGTGCTCAATGCTAGCATCAATTCCGAGTGAAACTCCGGATGACCCTGGAATGTTAAGACCTTCATACTTCCTCCAACAGACACAAATCCTTGAACGTCACAGAGATTCGTCGAGCCAATGTTAACAAACTTGGATCCCTGGTATTCTTCTGGAACGCCAAAAGCTATATCTTGATGGCATTCAGAAATATTCAAGCTGGAGCCGTTGAATAACGACAATTTTGGGTTCAACTGGATTTCAGTGGTACCCAATTCCCATCCCGGACGAGAATTACGGCCCACATCAGCACCCAAGTTCTTGGCTAGTATCTGATGGCCGAAACAAATACCTACAATTGGAAGTCTCTCGATTTTGAATGCCACTTCAACCAAAAACTTGTCGAGTCTACAAATCCACTCTATCAGATTGTCAAACGAATCGGCCCGAGACCCAGTAAGAAGCAAACCCTTTATGTAATTCGATTGAAGACCTGCTTCAATCTGTGAATACACCGCTTCTAATGTAGCTTTATCTATATCACACACCTGATAACAAACGCTAGAGTACGGGCACAGTCCACTAGAGATAAGCAAATCCTTACAATTGTCTCCGAAATCGCCAAACTTGGAGGAAAACCCAGGAATTGGAGTATCACACACAAGAATGGCAATATGGTCGGCGGTGACAGTCATATAGGAGAATGGAAAATCGGAAACTTGGCAAAAAAATGATAAGAGCATGCAGGACACGAAGGGCTGCAACTTAAAGACCATACTCTCGTAATCGGACTCTTTGCACGCCATTGGTAGTATCTTCGACATATATCATGTCGCCCAACATCAATTGTGTTATGAATTTTTGGATAGCTGAGTCTGGACGAACATTGACCCATACTGGTTGCTCGGTGATTTGTTCGTCGACAGCCGCCTGAACTAATTGTTCTACGAGCTTTATGCACATAGAGGAGGCCACCTTGAATTCGGATGAGTTGCGATCCCACCCCTGAGTCATCAAGAAAGTCACCACTAATCTTTTGAGGTGTTTGGAAAGGGTCTGTTCGTGTTTAGTCGAAGCGTCCAACGCTCGGTCTAGTTCTTCCAATTGAAGAGCAATGTCAAGTGGCGGTGCATTGTCAGTTCTCCCATCTCCAGGATTGTCGTCTGTGTCAATTGCTGCTACGACTTCTTCGTAATCATCGAGTAATTGGCGGTATGTTTCTGATAGTTCATGGCGGTCTTTTGCAAAAGACTTTAAGTGGGTATATGCGTTTCTGCTATTGTTTACTAGTTCCTCTGTTTTCACAGAGGCTGTGGCAATGCCAATGACATCACCCTTTTCTGGAATATATGATAGTTTTGATGCAGCATGGTCCAATGCAACAGCATCTACCTTTGGATCTAATTTGCCTAGACGCTGGTATAAGAGCGACTCAGCCGTTTCTGCTTGCGCAAGGAACTGTTCTAGCTTCTGAATGTCCTTTTTCAATCGCCGTTCGTATATTTGGTCCGACGTATTTTCCATGTTTAGTGCATATTTGACATGCGCATAAAAATACGGTTGAAATTTGCGAAGACCGCACTCATCGACCATGTCCCAGATTCCACAGGCTGCCTTAGAGAACCTCGACGACGGCTCGAGAAAGGAGATTCTCAAGTTCCTCGAGAGTGAGAACTCCAAGTCCAAAGTACAGATGTCCATACACAATTTCACCAATATGTGCTTCAAGAAGTGCAACGAGAACAGACCCATCACCTCGGGAGCTCTCGACTATAGTGAAGAACAGTGCTTGTCCAACTGTTTGAACCGGTTCTTGGACACCAACATCAAGGTTGTACAGGCATTGCAGGGCGCAGCCAAATAGTGTAAATAGGTGCTATGTAAATGCTATATTGTATTCCGTTGTCACCGTAGTGATGGCTCTTTCGAGCTGTGGGTCGTTACTGATGCGTTGTAGTTGGCTCAAGGCTTCAGAGGTCAGTAGTCCGAATCGTTTAGATGCAATCGCCCATGCTCCCAACATGTCTAACTGATAGGAAGTGACGATGTCCTGACAGCCGAATTTCTCTGATGCTCTCATGATGTATACTTGCAAGTTAATGGCTTCACGCACGAGCTGTGGTCCCATTTCGTACTCCGTTGTACCAGGATTGACGATGATTTGGTTGAGTGAGTAGTTGATTCTTGACATCGAAGCCACAAAGCGGTGCTCTAGTACATCAATGCACTGCTGGAGTTTCCGCAAAAACAAAAAAGATAGCTTGTATTGTGCCTGTCGTTCATCAGGCTCGTTAATTTTGAGCATGAGTGCCTTCAATAACCCCGATAACAAGTCCAACATCTTCGGCAAATGAGTACTTTCGAGCTCAAATATAATTGGGTATGCAATATCGAGAAGCGGTAAACTGTGCTCCAATGGCGTCATTCCAGGAAGATAGCTCAAGCACATTTTTGTAGAATCAGAAAAGAGTTCATGTAGTCCCGTGCGTTGCAAGAGATGAGCAGATTGGGGAAACAGGATGAAATGGCGGAGTAACTGACACGCCTTGAGCTTGACTGGTGCAGACGGATCGTCCAATACCTTGAGAGTGAAAGATGTGACCATGGACCATCGAGACGAGTACCATGATCCACAATTTTGTGCAGATATACAAAAGTATACCATTGAAAACGTTGAATCAGGAATAGAGGGAGCTCCCATTTCCGTAAACCCCAATCGTGGTCGCAAACCGCCCACAGCACGTTTTGCAGCATAACCAGCCGGAGTAGTCCTTTCAGTTTTGGCCAAAGCTTGTATTCGTGGTGCCGCTATTTGTTCTATGAACTCATCGATGCCATTGCAGTTCAAATCTAGAATCTTTTGTACAGTTTGGGCTGCCTCTGGTGAAGACCATGAAGTATGTGGATTTGCATGGACGGATATAGCTTCCCAGTCTGTGGGTGCTAATTCTGTTTTCGAACTAAGACTGTTAAAGAGTTCTTCTAGTGTTGTAGCATACGACGCAGAAGACTTTTCATCTTCTACTGATAGCTTTTCTATCAAGGTCCTCATTCAGGTAGTTCACTGCGATGATACTTTTCGCATTTTGCAACATGAGGTTCACACCTCGGGTTTTCCAATCGCTAAAACCAACAGCAATTCGTGTTTCTGATGCTGTCAGACAGGCTCTTAACGACTCTGTGCCTGTGGTTTCCCTAGAACTGACAATTATTACCCATGGTCTCCCATTCCCCCAGAATGTTGAAATGGCTCGTCGAGTGGAGTCTGAGATCCGTGAAAACGGAGGTGTTCCTGCCACTTGCGCATTTATCAAGGGAGTTCCGTACGTAGGCTTGAGCGACGACCAGCTACTTACACTTGCCGAAGCTCAAAACCCCATAAAAGTCTCTCGCAGAGATATAGGTTATACCATGGGCCAACGATTGCACGGTGGTACCACTATCGCCCTGACCATGATACTTTCTCATGCCACGGGCATCCAGGTATTTGCCACAGGTGGGCTTGGTGGTGTTCACAAGGATGGAAATGTCACAATGGATGTTTCTGCTGATTTGACCGAGTTGGGACGAACTCCAGTGTCAGTTGTATGCGCCGGACCAAAATCCATTTTGGATATTGGAATGACAATGGAATACTTAGAGACCCAAGGTGTGTTCGTTTCTACCTACAATGACGACGGCCGCTCGAATGTCCAAATACCGGGCTTTTACACCCGAGAATCAGGTGTTAAGTCACCGTATTCATTTACTGATTTCGAGTCAATCGCTCGCAGCATCCACAACCAAAATAATGTCATGGGCCTCAATTCAGGAAACGTGGTGTGTGTTCCACCACCAGAAGACGTGGCAATGCCATCTGAATGGATCAATGGTATCATCGACCGAGCCAATGAAACAGCCAAAACGCAGGGAATCAAAGGTAAAGAATTGACTCCATTCTTGTTGAGTACAATTGCAAGGGAAACGAATAACAAGTCAGTTACCTGCAACGTGGACTTTGTGGTCAATAACGCTCAGAAAGCCACAATATTGGCTAGACATTTATTGGTAAGTATCGAAAACAACTAGCTTCATAAAATCTAACTCCAGAATGTTCAAGGCACCAAGATTGTTCATGGCACCGAAGAAAACGCAACTATACCAATCCGATCTGCATTGCACAAGTCCACAATTCGGCCAGTCGACACATTGGTGGTAGGCTCTTTGGCCCTCGATACCATATCTGTGCTCAGTGAAGCCACACAGCTCAAAGACTCCAATATAGGCTCGACAAAGTGGTCTGTGGGTGGTGTGGGCCACAACATAGCATTGGCATGCCACTATCTGGGAGGTTCGGTCAGACTTGTTTCTGCTGTTGGCAATGATATCGCTGGGAAATCTCTCGATGAACAATTGAAGGTGGACAATGCACTCTGCACACTTGACTCATCAACAGCACTGTATACTTCGTTGCACGAAAGCAACGGCGACTTGATTGTTGCTTGTGCTGATATGAACATCATTGAACAAGATTGGTCGAAGCATGTTATACAGCAGATTGAAAACAGTCAGCCAAAAACAGTTATTGTGGATTGCAATCTTGCACCAACTGCCCTTACTCAAATATTGGCTAATGTTCATGGTGCTAAGGTCATTGTGGAACCGACATCGGCGGCCAAAGCTTGTAGGATCGCATCATTACACTCGAGTGTCTTGCTGGTGTTCCCAGAAAATAAGATCAACATGGTTACTCCTACAGAAACAGAATTAACGAAAATTTACGAGGCGTTCAACAACAGAGATTTGTTTGACGACTATGATGCTTGGTTCCCTATGTTAGACTCCTTGGGTATCAATGCTGTATTCAGAGAGAAGCTCGCTATGAACAAGCTTTTAGCACCGTTCTTGGCGCTGGGTGTTCTTCAACAAGCATTTTCATTACTTCCATACCTCGAAAGAATTGTAATTAAACTTGGAGCGCAGGGTGTGCTTGAAGTAGCCATATCTACAGATATTACAGCCTACAAATCAATCCCTACCGTTTCACCATACGCACCGAAATGCATTGTGACTTCTGAGGGTCATAAATTAGGGGATAATTACATGGGAGTGGTGATCCAATACTTCCCAATTCCGCAAGAGAATGAAAAAATAGAGATCAAGAACGTCACAGGAGCAGGAGATACATTTCTTGGAGCACTTATGGCAACAGAACCTAGATGGTTGTCGACTGAAGTGGATTCGCCAGAACAAGAATGGGACAAATGGCTGCAAATCTACCGAGCACAACTCTCCAGTGGCCTTACACTACAATCAGACAGTTCTGTCAGTAGCAATATCACCACATTGAAGCTCGAATAATCGACGGTGTAATTTTAGAATATTTTTGTGGAGATGAATATAAAAGTACTGCATGGCCCTCAACATCATCTCACTTCCGCCATGTTTCGTCGATTTGTGACCGTCTGCAACTCGTCCTTCAGACAGTTTAAAAGAGTTCCCACTTTCAATTCTTCACACAAATGGCAATTGAAACCTCTTTTGGCCACAGGAATAGCCGTAGGTACCGTCAGTGTTGGTACGGCCTCGGTGATTGCGCTTGATGCTAGTTTAGCTTTCCCTTCAGACACCACCGTGAGCGTGGATTCGTCCATTTCACCATTCCCAACGTCTCTCTCTCCTGAGGTCAATCCAAATCTTACGCAGCTGTTTTCGTTATTGGGACATGGCTTGAGATATGTGACATTTTTGAAGTTCAAAGTTTATGGAATTGGCGTCTACATCGCCAGTGCTGATATTAATAAAGCACGGGCCGTGATCCAGGATGCTGTAAAGTCACTGCCAGAATGCTTGTCTGATCCTGAGGGATCTACGGCAGTTGTACAAAAGTTACTCGATGCCAAAGTCCAATTTGCGGTGAGAATATGTCCCGTCAGAAATACCGACTACAGTCATCTCAAAGACGGTTTAATCAAGTCCACGTTGGCGCATCCGTTGAGCAAACAGCATAGGGATGCTGTAGGAGAGGGTCTTGATGAGTTAAGAAAAGTATTTTTGGGTAGAAAAGGCTCAGTTCCTAAAAACCACCTTTTGTATTTAGAGGTTTTAAAGGATGGGTCACTTCTGGTCTCGTACGAGAACCCCAAGGAAGCTACTGTCGTCCCCATGGGTACGGTCAAGGAGCCGTTGGTGGGCCAAATCTTGATGTTGCAATATCTTAGTGGCCGAAAACCATTGTCGGAGGAGTTGCGGGCCAGTTGTCGGGACAAGATGGTGGTGCTATAAGGGTATTGTGTATTACATTGTTTAGTATGAATTACATGATAATGGCTTCGTGCTCCACGTTAGCCGAGATAGACTTGTGAGGCAACACCTTGGCACCATTGACGTAAATTTCATTTTTGATTTCAACGTCATCACCCATAACGGTGATACCGTCGGTTCTGGCCCACTTACCAATGCGCGAGTTCCATCCGACAATGGTGGACTTGACCCAAGCGTGGTCCTTGACCTCGGAGTTGGCCAACAACACCGATCTTTGGATTCTGGCACCTTCACCCACAACCACGTTAGGGCCGATGGTGACGTTGGGACCAATCAAAGCCGATGGGTGAATCTTGGCCGATGGGTCGATCAACACGTTACCACCGTGGACAAACTTTTCGTTAGAAAGCTTGTGGGGGGCCTTCTTGGCCAACGAAGTGAGGTACAACACGGTACCGGAAAGGAAATCCTTTGGTTGACCGACGTCCATCCAGAATCCCTCCAAGTCGAACGAGTACAATTGCTTCTTCTCGACCAAGACGGGGAAGGTTTCCTTTTCAATGGAAGTAGGCTTCATTTCGATCATGTCAATGACCGATGGGTTCAAGATGTACAAACCAGCGTTGATTCTGTTACCCACGAACTCAACGGGCTTCTCGACGAAACGGTCGATCAAGTTGGGGGTGTCTCTGTCGTGCACAATCACACCGTACTTACTTGGCTCGTCCACCTTGGTGGCCACAATGGTACCGGCAGCACCGTGAGCCTTGTGGAAGTCAGCCAATTCCTTGAATGGGTACTCACAGATGACGTCGGAGTTCAACACGAAGAAAGGAGAGTTGTCCTTCTTCAACACCTTCTCGGCCAACTTCAAAGGACCGGCGGTTCCCAAAGGTTCCTCTTCGACAGAGAAAGTGATGGACACACCGTACTCCTCTTCGTACTTCTTGAGGGTCGACACCATCACCTCCGGTCTGTAGTTGACAGCCAACACGATATCGGTAACACCAGCCGCGGCCAACGCCTCGATTTGGTGAAGAATCATGGGTCTGTTACCAAACTCAACCAAAGGCTTTGGCAAAGTCAAAGTCAAAGGTCTCAAACGCGTACCGTAGCCTCCTACCAAGATAAGTCCCTTCATAGTGTATTAGTTAAAGTTCTTCAATAAGCCGCTAAAAATTCCAAGCGCAGAGAGTTGGCGACACGGCGCGGTTTTATATGCTGAACGACGTGGCGGAAAAAAACATCGTGGTTGATGCGCGCACGCCATAAGTGGGCCTGTGGCTGGCGTACGAAACCTGTCGAAAACAGGAAAAAAAGGTAGATGAGGCAATAAGATGGTGCGGAGAATGCGGTGCAAAGGGCATTTCTACATAGTTCTTTTTATTGGTATCATTGTGCTGCACTCTGTTGTTTGCAATCGCACTGGCGCAGGTACGTGTCTTCTGCAGGACAGAAAAATCGGAGATGCTAGTGCGGCGGCTGGCTGCAACAAAGAAGAACGGTGCTGGAACACGAAGAGGGTACGGGCTCTAGTGTGATACTATACGTATTAGTAGTGTGCTATTGTGTTGAAGTTATGGCTACGTATGGTACACTTAGCTACCATGATCTATAACGAGAATTGTGGATCTGCAAGACAATCCAGCCATGCTGGTCCTGCCGTAAATGGACGAGCAAGTACAGCACAGGACTAAAAGAAATTAGATCTGGCGATTCCGTTGTGATACACTGCCTCGTATGTGGATGCTGTTGTGCGTGCCCATGGCTATTGATGTACTTTCATGGTTGCTCGATGTACTGTTGATGCACTTGTCGTTGTTCGATGGTCTTTATTGTCCGCGTTGCCAAGCAATCATGATCATTTGTCCTTCATCATCTCTTCTCCTTCATCTCTTCTCCTTCATCTCTTCTCCTTCATCTCTTCTCCTTCATCTCTTCTCCTTCATCTCTTCTCCTTCATCTCTCCATCTCCATTTCCTAAGCCCTCTTTATCATTATTCCCACCAACAACAAAGCCACCACCACACTTGCAGTGGTAATGCCAAAGTAGCGCTGCAAACATCCGCTGATTGGGCAGTAGTTATCTGCCTCGTGTCCGTAAAGTAACAGAAATACCACCAGGCCAATTGCCGGGCCGATCATGAAACTGCCCCAGATGGTTCCAAGCATGTCGATGCCCCAAATAGTAGCAATGATCGTAGGATAAACAGTAAAGAGACCTCCGTACCCTGCTCCACTGATGCCTGTGGCAACTTCGAGTCCAGCGGTATTCACAAGATACTGCCCAAGGCCAGCAATTACCATAGTGATAGGAAGTACCATGAGCGCACCACTACCGCTTTCTCCATCTTTAGGTTGGAGCCAGTCACACAAGCCGCCAGCTATGAGTCTAGAGACCGTGGAAAATGCTGCCAAGATGCTCACCATGGTCGTCAAACTCAAATCTGGCGAAATGTTGTCGACGATGGATCCGAGGTTATTCTGGAAACTTTCAAGCGGTCCAATGGTAAGAATAAAAGAAACCAAAAGAAGCCAGGCAGCTGGATCACGCAAGAAGCTGGCAAACCGCTGCCGCTGTCTCTGGGACAAAGTAGAGCGCACAGGACGCAAGCTTTCATCGTCAGTGCACTCATCTGGGTTATGATGAGCATGCAACAAGGGTTCCTGGTCCGAAAAAAGTATATCGCTTTCCATCAGCTCAATCAGCGATGCCAAGAAATTGATGATGCCCATAACCAAGTAGAAAGTGCCGAAAAACGTGAACACTCGGTAGAGATCGAGCTTACCATTTTCACGGAAATAGCCAGCCTTGAGAACTTGCGAGCCCATCAAAGACAGCAAGCCGTAGCAGGTCACTGGGAGAGAAATGGCCAAGCCCTTATGCTGTGGGTAGATTTTGGCACAGGTTAAGAGCGACAGAAAGTAGAGTGCTGAAGTCGCCAAACCAATAAGGAGGAACAGGAACGAAAGCAGAGCAACGCTAATAGTGCCGTCTGTGCTTGAACGCACCAAATATGCATTGTAGTAGTAGCTGGGCACGAATCCCACAATCAGGATCAACGAAAGAAGCGGCAGACCATACAAGTCTGCGAGGTATCCAAGAATGGGAAGGCACAAGTACATTCCAACGGCAGATACCGATGCTATGGAGTTGATCTGGAGGTATGTGAGTCCTAGGGAATGCAAGGAGAATGAAAAAAGCAGAAACAAAAGGATGGATCCAGCCGAAAGACAGCATAAAAGCGATGCAATGAACGAGCCAAGCTTCAAGTTTTGATGCGAAACATGGTAGCTGAGGTAGTGACGGATTCTGTGAGCAGTTCTAGCCACGAGTTTGGCCATGCTGCAATAGCAGAAAGAATATGAGTGTGGGAAATGTTCGAAAAAAACTGAAAGTTGTGGGGTTGGTTTTGTGCGGAAGCGGGCTCTTGGCCGCAGGACAGACCGGAACAGAGGAAGGAAAAAGACATTTGTATTTGGTGGACAATTTCCAAATTGAATGGGATGGAAGTCCAGAAAGTACTGTATCACCCTTTGATAACTCCAGTCATCCATAAATTATCCAGTACTTCAAATTTCTACCGTAATGCTCGTTATTTTTGTCTATTCATCTACATCTCGTCTCGTACTCATGCTATTTCTTCAAGTACGACAAGAATCTGTCGATCTCCTTTGTGGATCCCAACCAAATTCCGCTCTTGTCATGAATGCCCTTGGGTTCGATTTCCAAGATTCTTTCTCCACGGTCGTTGACAGCAGAGCCTCCTGCCTGTTCCATCAACATGGCCATGGGGAAACATTCGTACAACACTCTCAACTTACCGTTCTTCAGCTTCGAGTCGGCAGGGTAGGCAAAGATACCTCCGTAAAGCAAGGTTCTGTGAATATCGGCCACCATACTTCCGATGTAACGGGCACTGTAGGGCTTACCATCTTCCTGAGGCTTCTTCAAGTCCTCCAAGTACTTCTTAACGTAGTCGGGCCAGTAGTACGAGTTACCCTCGTTGACCGAGTAGATGGCTCTGGATTTTGGAATGGTCAAGTTGGGTTGGGTCAAGATAAACTCACCCAATTGAGTGTCCAAGGTGAAACCATTGACACCTTGACCAGTGGTCAACATCAAGTGAGCGGAAGCACCGTACATGGTGTAGCCAGCAGCCACCATCTCAGTACCTGGACGCAACACGTCCTTGATAGAACCCTGAGAATCATCTTTCAAACGGTAAACACCGAAAATCGTACCAACAGAAACACCAGCGTCGATGTTCGAGGATCCATCAATTGGATCGGTACACACAGCGTAACGACCACCGCCTTCAAATACAATCAAATCTTCTTGTTCTTCACTCACCAACACCTTGACGTTGTTGGATGATTTCATGGCATTGATGAAAATTTCATCACCAATCACGTCCAACTTCTTCTGGACATCACCAGTGGAATTGGCACTGCCGCTGATACCTATAAGGTTGACCAATTCAGCTCTACGGATGTTGTGGGCAATGAATTTGAATGCAAACTGCAACGAATTTAACAAAAGAGACAATTCTCCCGTGGCCTTGGGGGCCTTTTTTTGCTGTTCTTGAAGAATGAATCTCGTCAAGGTGATGATGTCGGTGTCGACATTCATCTGTTCTGAAACCGTGTTGACCATTTTTGAAAAGTGGCGGGCTAGTGGCCGAAACGCCTTATATACTACCCCAGATTCCCGGCGGAGAGCAACCGCCGGGCCAACCGCGCCATTAGAGAGAGAGAGAGAGAGAGAGAGAGAGAGAGAGAGAGAGAGAGAGAGAGAGAGAGAGAGAGAGAGAAAGAAAAGAAAAAACGACAAGATGTAACGAGCAACAAATGTATATAGTTTACAGACTAGCATGAGCAGTACAAACAGCACGAACAGCATAGACTATAGCTTTCTTCTATATAAAGTCGCCGCGCATAGTTGCTAGCAATCGACTGCGGTTGCAACCGACTTGTTACGCTTTGCCAGCGCTCCTACTTCTTCTCTTCCTTTCTGCGTTGCTGCTGTTGGTACACCAGCCGGTTCAATTCAAACAAAATGTCCACCAGCAGCCGATCCCGCCGAATAACATTTCTGGCACCGTTTTTGTCCTTGGACAGTTTGCGGTCCACTTTTGTTTTCCACTGAGAGGTCGACTCGAGCGGCGTGAACACCACGGCGTCCGCTGCCATCTGGTCAAACGTGCGGCGGAGGTAGTTGGTGATCTCGGGAGCGTTGAACAGATCCGAGGGTGAGGATGCCGGGGGCAACGAGGGTGTCGACGGTGTCGAGGGTTCCGAGGGCCCCGGCAGCGACGCCAGCAGCCCCGCGTCCGGTCTGCCTGTGTCGGTCCGTAATTTGGCGGCCCAGTCCATCTGCGTCCACTTACCTGATCCGCTGGCTGCGTTACCCGTCCATCCGCACACCAAAGGACAGCGCGGCGGGCATGTCGACTGCACTCAACCGGCGAAAGATCAAACAGACAGACGAATAGAGTATAGACCTTTTTTTGTGTTGCTTTTTGTTTTGAATCTGTTTCTGTCTGCTCTTGCACTATGGGTTTTCGTTTACTAGATGTGGTGAGACCTTTCACCCCATTTGTTCCCGAGGTGATAGCACCGGAACGTAAGGTGGTTTTCCAACAGCGAGTTATGTGGACCGGGGTGACGTTGTTGATTTTCTTGGTGATGTCCGAGATCCCGCTTTACGGCATTGTGTCCTCGGATGGCTCAGATCCATTGTATTGGTTGAGAATGATGTTGGCGTCAAACAGAGGTACCTTGATGGAATTGGGTATTTCCCCCATTGTTTCTGCCGGAATGGTGTTCCAGCTCTTGCAGGGAACCAAGTTGATCCATGTGGACATGACCAACAAGGACGACCGTGACCAATTCCAGACCGCCCAAAAGCTTTTCGCTATTCTTCTCGCGGTGGGCCAGGCTACGGTTTATGTGTTGACGGGCATGTACGGACCCCCCAAGCTGTTGGGCGTTGGTGTGTGCTTGTTGCTTATATTGCAGTTGGTTTTCGCCGGCGTGGTGGTGATTCTTTTGGACGAATTGCTCCAAAAGGGCTACGGTTTGGGATCCGGTATTTCGCTTTTCACCGCTACAAACGTGTGTGAACAGGTCTTCTGGAAGGCATTTGCTCCCACCACCTCCAACACCGGTAAAGGTACCGAGTTTGAGGGCGCAGTGGTGGCTCTTTTCCACTTATTGGGATCCCGCCGTGACAAGAAGAGAGCACTTATCGAGGCATTCTACCGCCCCAACTTGCCCAATATGTTCCAGTTGGTGGCTACCGTGCTCATGTTCTTCTTGGTGGTGTACTTGCAAGGCTTCCGCATCGAATTGCCCGTCAAGTCCACCAGACAAAGAGGTCCTTACGGCCTGTACCCTATCCGGTTGTTCTACACCTCCAACATCCCCATCATGTTGCAGAGCGCCCTCTCGTCCAACATCTTCATCATTTCACAGATGTTGTTCATGCGCTGGCCCAATAACCTCTTTGTCAAGGTGTTGGGATCGTGGGACGCCCGTTCTGGTTCGTCGCAGCTTTTCGCCGTCTCCGGTATCGCCTACTACATGCAGCCACCGCTCTCGTTCACCGAGGCATTGTTGGATCCGGTAAAGACCGTCATCTACATTCTGTTTGTGTTGGGTTCGTGCGCCATGTTCTCGACCACCTGGATCGAGATCTCCGGCAACTCGCCCCGTGACGTGGCCAAGCAGTTCAAGGAGCAGGGCTTGGTCATCGCCGGACACAGAGACACCTCTGCCTACCGGGAGTTGAAGAAAATCATTCCTACAGCCGCTGCTTTTGGCGGAGCCACCATCGGGGCCTTGTCGGTAATTAGTGACTTGATGGGCACATTGGGCTCAGGCACCTCCATATTGTTGTCGGTGACCACGATCTACGGATACTACGAGTTGGCAATGAAAGAAGGCGGGTTCGGCAAGCTGGTGGTGTCGGGGTTCTCCGACGGTATATAATCCAGTTACAAAACTATTTCATAGTGCACATAGTGAAAAAACCGTACCTGCACAACAAGGCTTGGCGTGGGGCGCCACCCTCGGATCTCAGCGCCGTTGCACCCCTAGGCAGCTTTTTCCGGTTTTGTGTCATCGCGTTCGCGATGTCCGTTTCTCTCCTCCAAACGAGTGTTGTGTTATGGCGAAAATAGCGCCTGTAGTTCGGAGGGTGTTGAATCCCAAATACCTCAAGGCCATCCTCTTGGTGGTGGCCCTCATAAACACCATCTATCTAGCATGCTTGTATCTTGGAAAAGGCCCAAGCCTCACACGGTGGAGCTCCACCATTTGGCAAAACGCAGCCTCTAAGCTTCCGGGAAAACAGGTCATCCCAGCATACCAGAACATGCCTGTGACCCTGACAGTGGACGAAAGCGACGAAAATTCCGACGAAAATAGCGGCAGCGGCACTAAAAACGGAAATTCCAACGGCAAGTCCCTGGCGAAAAAGCTTTATCCGGTGCCCAAGAAGCCGTATGACAAGCTCACCGACAAAGAAAAGATCCTCGATCTTCTCAACCAGGTTACCAGCGACAAGAAGAAATACTGGCTCGCCCACACCGAGTTGACACACAACGAACTCCAGATCCGGGTGCACGATTTCCTCCCCCAGAACTGGGTTGACCGACCCACGGTATTCTACGATCCACGGTTCACACTTGCAGTGTACGTTAGCGAAATCAAGAATCAGTATCTTCGCAAAAACCCTGAGAACAAAAAGTTCAAGATCCACGAGATCGTGGTTCCGTTTGCATGGTCCGACTGGGTCGATCTCACCATGCTCAACGAGGAGCTCGTCAAGCCGGAGTCGAGCCGCAAAAACTGCGAGTACATGAAAGCCGTGCATCACATTCCCGCCAAGGACCCCAACTACTGCATCAACAACGGCGACTTGACTGAGGCTGATTTGGAGGAAATGGCACTTCCCTCCACCAAGTACGTGCCTGGATTCGCCGTCAAGAAGTCACCCACCAACAAGGCATCCAACGAAATCCGCATGTGGGAGGGCAAGTCGCATTTATTGACCTACGCCAAAAATCCCTTGGCGATGATTTTGTTGAGCAAAGACGGTGTCTACGAAGCCAAGATCGACACCAAGCAGCGAATCGTGCAGTCACCTCTTTTCGAAAACTACTTGCGGGACAACGAGATCAAGTTTGAAAATCCTGACACTACCATCATCATGGACCCTGTGAAAGAGTTTCGAGATTTGTCCAATGAAGTGCTCCCAAACCCACTTGATCCGGAAGACGACGAGTATGGCATGGTAGCAAAGATCAAAGCGGCCGACCCAGATGCTTCCCGAGAATTGTACTTGCCCGATACCGCGTTCGATTATCGCCAGGACAAGATCGATAAACAAATTGGAGAGTACCAAGCTCGCATGGACTTACTTCACGACCTCACAAGAAACGAGCTCGCATTTGACCAGCATACCATCAACCTCAACCGTCTTACACGCAACGAGCGCATGTATTTCGAAGGACTCAAGTATGCCAACCAATTCCCCATTGAGAAGGAACAAACATACTTCAGAATGGCTCGTCTCATTTTCGACGTTCCAGAAAACGACAAGGATGCTGGGTGGCATTACGAGTGGAGATTCTTTAATGGTGCTTTGAGATACTTGAAGCAAGGATGGAATCGTGATGAACTCTTGATTAGAGAAAAAGTGTTGTTGGACAGAATATTGAGAAACTGGTTTCGATTCGCCAACGAAAATGGTATTATCTCTTGGATTGCCCATGGCCCACTTCTTTCTTGGTATTGGGATGGACTTTTGTTTCCATTTGATGAAGACATTGATATCCAAATGCCGGCCGAGGAGTTGGCTCGGTTCTCCAAATTGTACAACCAAACGTTGGTGATCGAGGATCTTACCGAAGGGTTCGGAAAGTATTTCATTGATTGTTCTACCTTCATCCACCACCGTGGAAAATCACACAAGGAAAACCATATTGATGCGCGTTTCATTGATATTGATACCGGATCGTACATTGATATAACTGGACTAGGAGTGAGTGACGAACAGCCACCAGAAAAGTACAACGAATTGGTTGCAGAGGCTGAACGTACTGGTCAAGTGAAGAAGGTCTACAATTGTAGAAACCTTCATTTCTCCTCGTACGACGAATTGCTGCCTTTACGGTTTACAATGATGGGCGGTGTTCCTCTCTATATACCCAACAAGGTCGAAGAGATTCTCCGTGATGAATACTCACAAGGAATGACATCGTACACGTATGAAGGCTTTTACTTTGTGGATGCGATCAACTTGTGGATCCATCATCTGAAGCTTGAGTTTTTGTTTACCGATCACAACTACCAGAAACACGATGGCACCATCGACATCGAGATCTTTACCGGGCTTGTTAGATCGATGAGTGATGCTCAAGTGCTCAAATTACTACAGAAGGATGAGAACATTCTTTTGGAGTACTACCTCACCAAAGACGTCACCGAACTACACAGGAAGGAACTCACATACCTCTTTGATATGCCACAGGGTGAGAACACCTTGATGGGCAATGTGGGCTCACAAAAAGCCGAAGACGTGGTCAGCAACAATGTGGAATACCATCGCCTCACATCGCAATTCAAATTCCAAAAACCATTCCGAAGGCCGTTATTTAATTACGAGAACATCGATAAGCCGGCCCACCACCAGGACTAAACACGTACATACATCACTATACACACCGTTACACTCGCCGTAAACACTCCCAGTTGTGGTTCCTGAGAGCCGCTGCGTAACAATCTCCGACCTGCGGCGTGATTGTGGCTTACGCAACCCTTGCTGCGCCGTTTGGAGCCCGGAGAAAATGGCACCATGCGGTCGGACAGATAAGGTTTGCAACAACAGCGGAAAGCTTGTTCTCGAGGGCTGCGCAGCAGCGACGGCTGATCTCGCGGCAAATCCGAGGGCTTCCGAGGGTCCCGGCTCCGTTTTTACCTTGACGTATCTTCGATGTGAAACAGTCAATCTCAAATGCGGCACCTGCGCGCGTTGCCCTCGGAAGTGAGACAATAAGGCAGTTATTGTGCCCTCGGAACTCACCCCCCCCCCCCCCATTTCTATCGCACTCGGAAAAAAATAAAAAGAAAAAGAAATCGTCACACGACAATTTTTATCCTTGGCAACTGGTGGCCATCACAACAATCCTGTTCATCCGGTCATCAGCATCTCACACTAGCCATGCACACGGGACGATTTGTAAAAGTGCTATTTGCGGTCGCATTAGTGTTGAATATTGCATATTTCACTCATATTTATTCCAATGAAGAGGCTAAGCTTCGACATTTGGCTTTAAAACACGCTACATTCAGCAATTACCAAGAAGACGATCAAGTCGAGATCCCCAAGAACAAAGCCTACAGCGAATATACGCCTGAACAAAAAATCGCCGATCTTTTGCAAAAGGTAGAGCAAGACAAAGAAGAGTACTGGTTGGCTCTGACTGATGTCACCACTCCGGATTTGGTGATCAACCCCAAGGACTTCTTGCCAGCTGAGGAGGGTAAGAGGACATGGGCGAACAGGCCGGAAATGTTCTTCGATCCACGTTTCACGCTCTCTTTGTACCTTGATGACATCAAAACTCAATTGATGGAGAAGAACCCAAAAAACGAGAAACATAAGGACATCGAAATCACAGTACCATTTGCATGGTCTGACTGGATGGATCTCACCATGCTCAACGAAGAGTTGGCGAAACCTCAACATGAAAGACTTGACTGTGAATGGCTCCAGTCGCAAAGAAACAAACAAACAAAGTACCCAGACTTTTGCAAGAACCTCCGTGACATCTCTGAGGACGATGCCAAGCGCTTGGGACTTCCCTCGAAGGAATTTCTCCCTGGATTTGTGGTCATGGACTCGCCCATGAACAAGGCTCCACACAAGCAGGTCATGATGCAAGGAAAGGCATACATGTTAGCCAAGCAAGAGAACCCAATAAGCATCATTTTCTTGACAAAGAACGGTACATATGAGGCACAGGTTCGGAATAAAGAACGCATAGTACACACCGACATGTTTGAGCGGTACTTGCACCGGAAAAATATCAATGCCAACCATCTCGATGATATCGACAACAAGTTGGTGGTCAACTGTCAAAAAGAGTTCGAGCTGCTTCTCGAGACCATTGGTCCTCGTCCACTTGATCTTGCCGATGATATTTATCGCATGAACAGTTTGGCAAGAAACCGTGATGTAAACGCTTCGAGAGAAATTTACCTCGAACCAGAAGCTTTTAACTACCGTGAGGACAAAGTAAACCAGCAGATTAAGCAATACGAAGTGAAATTGAACAGAATGGAAGAAGCCATGACGTCTGAACTTCGGTACGATCCTGCCGTTCTCGACGAAAACCGTTTGACTCGTCACGAACGGAACCACTACAATGGATTAAAAACTGCCAGTCAGATCAGCGTGGAAGACGAGCCTACTTACTACAAGTTAGCAACATTGTTAAAAGATGAAACCAACAACGATCCCGGCTGGCACAACGAATGGCGTTTCTTCAACGGTGCTTTGCGTTATGTGCGTGAAGGTTATACCACCCAAGATTTGGAGATTCGTGAACAGATCATTCTTGACCGCTTGATTCGTAACTGGTTCCGGTTTGCAGAAGAAAAAGGTTTCATTTCGTGGATTGCCCATGGTCCACTCCTCTCGTGGTACTGGGACGGTCTTATGTTTCCTTTCGATATCGATGTGGATATTCAAATGCCATCTTCTGAATTGAATCGGTTGCTGAAAAACTACAACATGACGTTGGTGGTGGAAGACATCTCAGAAGGCTATGGCCGTTATCTCATTGATTGTTCCACATTCATCCACCATCGTGACCGCCCACCAAAAGACAACCATATCGATGCTCGTTTCATTGACATTGACACCGGTACTTACATTGACATCACAGGAATCGGCAGAAATAATGAACTGCCCCCACCAGAGTACGAGACTTACATCCGCAACAAGAACTCCAAGGGAGAAGAAGTGGAATTGTACATGGACCGTCGTAAACATTGGTTGAGTTTCGAGCAGATCTCTCCTTTGCGTTATTCCATGTTGGGAGGAGTGCCGGTTTACATTCCTAATGACATCATGTCGATGTTGAACTACGAATATAGCAAGGGTACCACGTCGTACTACTACAACGGGTACTACTTTGTTCCTCGATTACGATTATGGGTTCTAGAGGGGCATCTCACTCCTCTTTTTACTGAGGGAGACTACAAGGACGGCGACAAGGTGAATCCTGACAAGTTGGTGGACTTGGTGACACAGTTGACAATCGAAGACAAAGTTCGTCTTTTGGAGCTGAACAAGGAAGTGTTAATGGAATACTATTTGACACACAAGTACACCATGTATCACGACATGGAAAAGAAATTCATGTTGGACCACTCATTACAGCATCTGATCCTTGATTTGAAGGACAACAAACATTACCATCGCCTCACCTCGAAATTCAAAATGGGCAAGCCGTTACGCAAATGCTTGTACGATTTTGAATTCATCGAGCGTTTGAAGCATAAGGAGCAGCAAGCATAAAAACATAGCATAATACTGTTTAGCATTGTACACTGTTTAATACATCATCTTAAGTAATTGTTGCATAGTCCCGTTTTTAAACTGGGTGTTCCGGGTGCATTTTAAGTTCAACTATGATATCGCGGTTCCATCTGCAACATGTCTATCAATTTAATACGCCTGAGTTTCATTGGGGGTCGTAGGTTTCTCGTAACTTCTTCCAGAAGAAGTGCATATACTGTTGTGAAGAAAACAACATCTTCAAGTTCAACAACACCGGTTTCTACACCAAAAGACGCCGTTGAAGAAGAAAGTTCGCCATCAATTTCATTTAATGACAGCCCTATTATTACCAATGCTGCAACAAATAACACAGAGAGCAATGGTGCTATCGATTGGTCTGGATCGTTTCACGGTTTAGGAGCTGCTGCATTTTCTAAAGAGACAATTGACATTTTGCTTGCGCCAATCTCCAAAGAAGACATCGAAATCAAACCTGACGGGCTTCTTTATCTTCCAGAAATCAAGTACAGACGTATACTCAACCGTGCTTTTGGTCCTGGAGGTTGGGGACTTGCACCAAGAACTGAATCTCACATAACTGGCAAACAAATTAGCCGAGAATATGCTCTTATCTGTAACGGGCGTCTTGTAAGCGTTGCCCGAGGCGAACAGGACTACTATGGTGGAGAAGAAAAGATCACCACTGCATTAGAAGGCTGTAAAAGTAACGCTTTGATGAGATGTTGCAAGGATTTAGGTATAGCCAGCGAGTTATGGGACCCTAGTTTCATTCGCAAGTGGAAAAAGGACTACTGTGACGAGGTTTTTGCCGAGCACGTCACCACGAAGAAAAAGAAGAAGCTTTGGAAGCTCAAGCTGACGAAGACTTTGGACTACCCTTACAAGATTGTTTAAGAAAAAAAAGAGATGAAGGTACATAAGAAACTAACGAGGAGCAGCTCACAGGGAGTGTCAGAGCAGATAGTATATAGCTAGTTGTTACTTTATAGGAAATGGCACGAGCACCAATACACTACCGTATAGTACACTACCAAGTTCAGATTGCTGTGTGATCATCGTATTATGCTATGGCTTAAAAATTCCTCTACCGGCTCCCAATTCCTCCACTGTTTGCGACAATGGTCTTCTCTTCCAGATGTCCCAGAACTGTTGCTTGGGCACCTCTTCATCGGTGTTGGCCTTCAAGTACTTGGCATCACGACCAGCAAATGAAGGAGATTGTGCCCAGAAAACGTGGTCTACGAGAGCAGTAACAACAGCACCACCGAAACCGGTCAACACCTTGTGCTTGGCTGGCATGTTCTTGAATCCAGCGGACAAACAGGCCAAATTACCAGCACCAACAGCCCAGAATGTGTTCCAAGCATCGTTCTTTTCTCTCAAGTTGGTGACTACTCCTTTTGTTCCAGTGGCCACAGTGGCGAATCCTACCACGGTCAATGGCAAACCCAACTTGAATGTAGTTCTCTTCCAGAAATATAACCAAGCATATGCTCCCACGGTTGTGTAAAAAGTAAAGCGAAACACCTGTGCGGTCTCTTTACGGGTATCTACAGGTTTCCATGCTGGATATGCGTTGCTGTTTGTGAGGTTTCCAAGCTGGGGCCCCTTAAATTGTGAGCTGGGATAGCTACTTGGAGCTTCTGTGTCTGCCATGGTGAAGAAAACGTCCAATCAAAAGTTTGAGAAAGTGACAACTGTACTGCAGATAAGTAAAATACGTCAATTTCAAAAAACAGCCGAAAGAGTGGTAGAATAAAAAGATAATGAAGCTAGCTACCTACAGCTGAGGCCCTTTTCTCCGATTTGCTTGTGGCTACTTTTTCCGTAACTTGCTACTTTCCGGACCCTTCCTGCACGCACCCGCACATAAAACTTTTCACAGCTTGATTCGAAGTAATGAGTAAATTTTTGACTGCCACCGCTGTGGCAGCTACAGCTATTACTGCCTACGCCGTATACTTCGACTACAACCGTAGAAACTCCAAGGAGTTCAGAAAGTCGCTCAAAAAGAAATCCGTGAAGCAAGCAAAACAAGCCAAGAAAGCTGAGGAAGAGACCAAGAAGAACAAACTTGATGCCATCAAGAAGGCTCTTGCTGAGGATCTCGAGAAGAACCCAATCCCTACTGAGCTCAGTGAAAAGGAGAACTTCTTCATGCAACAGGTAGCCTTGGGAGAGCAATTGCTGTCTTTGCCAGGACAGAAGATGGATGCTGCATTGTGTTTCTACAAGGCATTGGCCGTGTATCCTAATCCTACCGACATCTTGGGTATCTACCAGAGATCCGTGCCCGAAGACGTTTACGAAATTGTCGTGATGATGATTGCGGTGCAACCGCCTGCGGCAGTTACCGGTATTCTTGGTTCCAACAAGGGACCTGAGGTCAAACCATCCGAGGCAGATCTTGACTAATGTACATAAAAAGGTAATGAGGTTAGCAAATGTAAGAAAATGCTTATGATAGAGACCATAAACCATGCATGTAGAGCCATGTCCTGCAGCCGGGGTAGAAGCTTCGCTTAATGCACAGATTGCAGCAAGTTTTCTTTACGTCAAAAGGGTGCCAATGTGCCTAAGCAGGAATTGGTGCTAAACAGTCGCTGTTCTTTTTATATTACACTCTTTGTCGAGACTGCAAAATTATAACTCACTAGAGCAATCAAGCAGCTCCGCCACACAGATATATTTACGCTCACTATCGTCAACATCCAAAATGTTTTTATGGATACTACTACCATTGCTTCTAGCGACGCAAGTATGGCTGCATAATACCAGCCAATGGAGTAACCACACCAATTCCACAAATACAACTGGTACGACTCCTGAAATTCTTCGTGGTGTCAATATTGGCGGATGGTTGGTGCTTGAACCTTACATCACTCCGTCGCTCTTTCTCGAGTTTAACAGGACAAATGGAACAGAGAAGGATATTCCTGTGGACGAGTATCACTACTGGAAAAAACTAGGAAAACCGGAAGCAGAACGTCGTTTGAGGAAGCATTGGGATTCGTTCTATACCGAGGACGATTTCACAGCTATTAAGCGTGCTGGACTCAACACGGTAAGAATCCCAGTGGGATACTGGGCATTTGACACGCTCAAATCTGACCCTTACAAATCGGGAATACAGCAAGAATATTTAGACAAAGCCATCAGGTGGGCGCACAAACTAGGCTTGAAGGTGTTGGTAGACCTTCATGGAGTTCCACAATCGCAGAACGGGTTTGACAACTCGGGATTGAGAAGCATTGACCATCCCGGCTGGTTCAACCACACTGAAAACGTTGATCTTTCCAAGAAAGTTCTCCACCAAATCTTCACAAAGTATGCGGGAAACTTCAGTGCTACTTATCCTGGCACTATTATTGGCATTGAGTTGGTCAACGAGCCGCTTCTGACTAAAATTTCAATGAAGAAGCTTAAAAGTTTCTACGAGGACGTTGTGGAAGATGCTAAGAAAACCAATAAGGCAAATCACACCCTCGTGATCCAAGATGGTTTCCAACGTACTGGCTACTGGAACAACTACATGAAGGGAAAGGACATTTTGATTGATCACCACCACTACGAGGTCTTCTCTTCCGGAGCACTCAATATGCTGGCGGCAGACCACTTGGTTTCCGTACAAAATTGGAGTGCTGGGGTGAAAAAAGAGCTCAAGCACCACAAAGCTATCGTAGGCGAATGGCTGGCTGCATTGACAGACTGCACACCCTGGCTCAATGGCGTGGGACTAGGTGCTAGGTATGCTGGCGAAAAGCCCTACAAGAACAAACGGATTGGTAGTTGTTCTGATATCAATAATTGGGATGCCTGGACTGCACGCCAGAAAAAGAACTACCGCAAGTACATCGAGATGCAACTCGACCAGTACGAAATGAATACCAACGGGTGGATTTACTGGTGTTACAAAACAGAAAACTCCATCGAGTGGGATTTCAGCCGTTTGGCCAAACTACAGTTGATGCCACAGCCTTTGACAGACCGTAAGTACATAAAGAACGGGAAAGATCCAGAAGCTAAAAAGAAGAACGGAGCATCATTGCTGATACCAAACTTGTGGATTCTTGTCCTTCTGGTCGGTTTGTCGCTCATATAAAGTACATACTTAGAGATCAACTAAATTCGCACTGGAAATTTCATTGACTCACTTATCAGAAATATGCCAAGAGCTGTGAATGTTGCAATTATAGGTGCAGGTGTTGTAGGCTCTGCTTTCCTCAGCCAGCTCAAGAACCTCAAATCGGCCATCAACTTCAATGTTGTGTATCTCGCCAGATCTTCGAAAGAAGCTATCTATTCCACCGATTACAAGCCAGTCGACTTGGCCAATTACAAGAAGGCCGACGCTAAACCACTTTTGAGCTCTGAAGAGCTCATTAAGTTCCTTAAGACTGCCCAGAAACCATCTATCTTGATTGACAACACCTCAAACGCCACAATTGCGGAGGCATACCCCAAGTTTGTTGAAGCTGGTATCTCGATTGCAACTCCAAATAAAAAGGCATTTTCGTCTGAATTGTCTTTGTGGAATGCCATCTTCAAAGCACTGGAAGCACCTAATGGCGGTTTGGTTTACCATGAATCCTCTGTTGGTGCAGGTTTGCCCATCATTGGTCCCTTACGTGATTTGGTTGCAACCGGCGATAAGGTGGAGACTATTGAAGGTATATTTTCCGGAACTCTCTCTTACATTTTCAACGAGTTCTCCACCACCGAGGCTTCAAGCGTGAAGTTTTCTGACGTGGTTAAGGTGGCCAAAGATTTGGGTTACACCGAACCCGATCCAAGAGACGACTTGAATGGGTTGGATGTTGCTAGAAAAGTCACTATTTTGGCCAGAATTTCGGGCTTCAACGTAGAGTCACCTACTTCCTTCCCTGTGGAGTCGTTGATTCCAAAGCAACTTGACTCCGTTAAGAGTGCCGACGAATTCTTGCAAAAATTGCCAGAGTACGATGGTGACATACAAAAGGTCCAGGACGCAGCACTCGCCGACAAGAAAGTGTTGCGGTTTGTTGGAAAGGTCGACTTCAAGAACAACAAGGTGTCTGTGGAAATCGGCAAGTACGACTTCGACCACCCATTTGCTTCTCTCAAGGGTAGCGATAACGTTGTGGCTTTCAAGACCGAGAGATATCCTAATCCATTGATCGTACAGGGAGCAGGTGCCGGTGCTGATGTTACTGCTCACGGGGTTTTGGCTGATGCTATCAAGATTGCTGAGAGAATCGCTCAGTAAAGTATATATGCTAAATATCGACAGGTAAAGTTCCCTCTTGGTACTCGTCGTTCCACGAGGTGAGTGCTTCTCTGAACACAGATCGGAGTATCTCACTGTTTGTACATGTAGCTCTGAAAGTCAACATGACTTTTTGGGCGTCTAGTGTCTGGTGCTTAATAGCGTCAGAGTCTGGCATCACGCTCAGAATGGCATTCAAGCGTGCCAAATGAATGTTGTTAGGCGCCAAAAACAAATCTCCATTATCTCTCAACTCCACGATGTAAGAGCCAGTTTTGTGGACATACTGGGCATACTTGAAAGATGGGTCTCCCCAACTGTAGGTGATCTCAACATTCTCTTTACGGAAAAACAACGCTGACCGGTTATCCAAGAAAAAATCACACTTCTTGAGCAAGTAAACGTGATAATAAAACTTGTTGTTTTTTAACACATGGTCGATGTTGAACTCAGGGTCATTCCACGGATTAATAGCCAACTGCAAGTCGACGAAAGAATGGAGCGGTGCAACCTTCGGGAACGTCCTGATTTCTTTCCATGGTAGTTCGACCAACTTGAGCCCATGCCTTTCACATAGTCTAGACCAGTTTGTGATTGTGTCATCTATGAGTCGAGCCGTGGTGTTTAACCATTGTAGTCTTATGTGGTAGCAGTGTTCAGGGTTGTGGACTTTGTCATAATGCACCTTCATTATTTCTGGCCGGAACGAACGTCTTAGCGGGTCAACATTGTAGTCCACACTTCTGCTCAAGACAAATTTCGTTGCACCCGATTTCTCAGCGTTAGAGTCTTGAATTGAGTCTGTTCGTGGGGACTTGGGATCAGCAGAAACAGAACTTTTCCTGGACTGTGTTGGTGTGGATGGTTTTGAACCTTTCTTTTTGAACCAAGACTTACTTCCGTTAGCAGCTCGCAGCGAATGATCAACATAGCTATCTTCGAACTCGTAAAAGTAGTATCCGTCCAAAAAACTGTGCCTGTTTTCAACATGTTTGAAAACACCGTTTTTCATCATTTCTTGCCCAAACTTCGTTGCATCTTCCCGATTATCAATGTCATCCAAGTTTTCAATAAGCCACGAGACTAGCTCGCTCCCAAGAAAACAGTATAGATGTGTCTTGAAGTGCCAGGTTCTGTCAAACAAATTTAAACCATTAGTGCCTTGTAAGATTTCCGCAAGAGCAATTAACTTTGTCGTCTTGTTTAAGCCCTTCACTACCAATTGTTTCACTCCTGTGTATTCATTCAAATCACTTTGTCCTCCAAGATAGTCGTAAAGATTACCGGTATAGAAATTGATTTCCGGCAAGATCTCCTCCTTTTTCCGGGACTGCTTGTCAGCCGGTGGTGCAGCTCTGCCTTTTTCGATAAGGGCGATAAGTTTACGAAGGCCTTCCACTCTGATTTCTTCCTCAGTCAACTTTTCATTCGAGATGTAATATGCGTTTTTTGGGAATTCTGACGGCATAACAACGAACTTCATTCTGTGAAACTTCTTCAGGTCCTGTGGCATGGCATCGTCGTAGCCAGCAAGCAACTGATCTAGTTGATTCCAATTGAAACTCTTAGGCTCAGCAGAAATGAAGTCGAGCAACGATGGAGAATACTCATCAGCATATCTGGTTCTTATTAGCGGCTTGTAGTCGTCTGTTCTAAAATCATGATATCCGAGTCTGATGTGTTTTGTCTCGTGCTTGCGTTTATGGTACAAGTGAACATGCAATTGGCCATTCTGGTCACAATAGATTCTGTGTACTTGATCGTCCATCTTCAAGTAGATTCGAGAATCAAAGCAATTTCCCGAAGGATAATACCTGAGAATCTTATCCGTATTACCACCCCGTTCTGTTTCAGCCTGGAATACATTTTCACCATAGCAGATTTGAAATCCAAGACGTAACCTCAAGTTGATCATCTCGTGCATCAAGGTGTATGTCGAGTCTATATGGTTTTGATTCTCCCAGTTCAACAAGACCGTATAGAGTTGAAAAGTGTAGTCCTCGTCAAGTTGAGTGGCAGAAGGAAACGCGGCAGTAGTCACAGGAAGAGAAGCTGGCGCTTGTAATGACTTCCAGTTGATTTGTCTGCGTTTTACCTTGTTGGGGAACACATTTTTCCAACGGCTTTGAGCCAACAACTTGACAATATCAAAGTGCAGTTCCTGCGACGGATTGTATACTTCGGTCCAGTAGTCAGATCTCTCCATTCTAGAGTGAAATACTTGGCTATCAGTCCGTGATGTACTATCAAAACTATCGAAGGGGTTTTTCCTTGGCACTGCCGGACTTGAGCTACCTGATTTAATATCAACTGATGACCTGTGGACTTGTTCGTGAGGAGAAGACCTGTGAGCTTCCATGCTGTTAGAGACTTTTTTTGCTCTAGGTGTTATGATATGCTGGTTGATAGTTTTGATTGATGCCTGGGGCTTAACAGGATCGGATTTTCCAGACTTGCTCAAAGTGCTTTTCAAAGACCGGATAGATGGAGCTGGTTTGAGAGGGTGTTTTAAATCCGGAACACGATTGAGATAGTACAAAGAGTTCAATGCTGACGCCTCTAGACCACCTTGGGAGACTGTACCAAGTACACTGGAATTGGTGGTAGTAGCATCAAACTTCGCAGTAGACGCTTTGTGTCCTTGAATTGATGAGTTTCCGATCAAAGAAAGCGTAGCATTGGCATCTGTCGGGCGAGGAAGTGACAATTGTGGTTTTTCGGTATGCTTCTTCTCATTTTCTGGAGCAGACATTCCAAAGACGTTGGAATCATATTTGTCCATGGCTTCGGTTATGGAACGAACGTTTCTCTCTACACCAAGGCGTGCAACTTTTGCATCATTGACTTCGTTTTCCATGACTCCCATCATCTGCAATTCGTAGATCTTACAGCGAGGAATCCAATGGTTGGAAAGTCCTGTGGAGTCAGTAAAGAACGAAATGTCACACCAATGTGGGATCCCTTGGGAAATTACTCCATTTTTATTTGGGTTCTTGAACCTGAAAAGAGGAACGACATGGAGCGGAGGTTGGCTAAGACTCACGATATCAAGAGCACAGTCCAAACTCATCATTTTTCGGCTCGTTTGTAAGAGTAGTTCGTACTCCACGTCAAATATTCCGGTGCCTGGAGTCACAAGAATCAAATTGTTGCTTGTGTGCTTCAAGTCTGTGTCTCTGAACCGGTCAGAGATATGTACAGCACCCAAATTGATTGCCTCAAGTACATTTCCCTTGACTGCGGGTAGCGACTGTCCCTCCATGATATACTTTTGGTCATCATTAGCCTTCCGTATCATTATGTCTCGCTTGAAGTTGGCAAACTCAAGTCGGAGATTACCCATGATTCTGTCCCATTGGTTTATATTTACAGTGTCGACCACTACTCGAAAGAAATCTCGACGGTCAGAGGGGCGCTCTCCGTGTCCCAAAGATACCCATGGAACGTTTGTTAGATCAACACTGGTGAAAAGCACGATAGAAATGGAATGGTGGTCTGAGTTGGACCGCCATTTTCTGAAGAGTTTGGGAAAGAAAGAGTTGACCAACTTGTGGAACATGATTTCACCGTTTTCTTCAAAGTGCCACATCTCCAGAGATATCTGCACGAGAAATGTTAAATGTGCCGCCTCAGATCGGTACACAATTTTTGTTTGTTCGTTGATGTATCCAGAGGCATGTCTCTTTCCATTCCTGAAAATAGCCTTGACAGATCCACATCTTGAATCCAAGTAAGAGAGCCGTTTGTCCACAAAAACGGACGAGTTCACCAAAGTGGACGAAAGATTCCACATGGAGTCTCGTGAGAGGTTTATATCCTTGAGAAACACTTCCACTGTGTCTGCTGCTACTGTTGAGATATCTGTGACTTTGCGTATTTGCATGATCGAGCGGGGTGGTAAGTCCAATAGTCTCTGCAAGGGATTGGAACGCAAGGATATCAGGATGGCCTGTTTCTTGTTTATGAGACCAGTCTGGGCTTGTGGGATGTGTTTGGTATCTTTCGGGTTGGCAGCTCGAGGAACTGTAAAAACAAGACTTCGTTGGGGTTTTTTCAGCTTACCAATGGGCTCAAGACGGCATACGTCTCCAGGACTGAACCCGTCCACTGAGCCACAATCGAATACAATATCATCTACTAATGTGCTTGCTTCATGGTACCATACGGTGACTATTAGCGGCTCAATTTGTCTATTCGGTAAAGGTGCAATATCATTTTTCGTAGTGGTAGCACTGATGTAGTCTGTCTGAGGCTCAGCTAGTTGTTCAGGTGGCTCGGTGTTTCTTCTTCCGATGGTGATGGTGGTCCCGACCTGTTTTTTTACGGAACTGGTGATGGAACTGGTGGTTGCTGATGATATGCTTCGATGCGGATTTAGTCGCTGGGTTATACGCAGCAGCAGCGAGGTATGCTGAGGATTCAATCGTCTCTGCGGATGCATTTTTCACCGCTGGTAGATAAAGAAGTGATTTTAGCTTATGCGCGAAATGCGGCAGATCTTGAGAGAAGGCTGCAAAATGATGAAATGGGGAGCTGCAACTTACCGTCGATTATACTAGATACATGCCTGGCTGATGATAAGTGCCCTATATAGATGCTAATACAAATTCCTGAAGGAACCACTGGTGAAACCTGCAATCGTTACCAAGCTCAGGGTGGAAAGAGGTGCCAAGAACATGGCCCTGGCGAACAGCCACGATCAACCCGGTCTCTAGCTTGTGAAGTACTTGCACGGGTGCTTCATTTCTGTAGTCTGGCTCCGCACAAATGACATTTTTGTCGTTAACAGCAGCATCTGCCGGAACTTTGGTGACCACTGGTGCTCGTATGAAAATTGTGGGGAAAGCATCCACCCCATGGATGAAAGATGAGAAGTCTAAGTCATCACTAAACGACTGGAGTTGTCTCCCAAACGCATTGCGGGTAACTTCGATGTCCAAGGCACCCAAGATCTTCTGATCAGGCTTACCGTTGACAAGGTGCTTCGATAAGAAGATAAGCCCTGCGCAAGTACCCCACACTGGTTTTTCCGACTTGATGAACTCGAGAAGTGGTTCGAGCAACCCAGTTCGTTCTGCTATGAGCGACATGGCCGTGCTTTCACCACCAGGAATCACCAATGCCTTACAGGCTTGCAACTGGTCCGTGGTTCTCACTTCGACAAACGAGAAATCATGGTTCCCAAGCAGCTTGGCGGCCTCTTCAAATAAGTGTATATGTTCTATGAACGCTCCCTGGAGTGCTAGTATGCCCACTACGACAGCCTTGGTCATGAAACTTCGTCTTGGCAAAGGTTCCCCGTAAGTGCATCAATGACTCAGCCGGCGAGACTTGCCGATAGCGGCTGAAAAATTGACTCGGGCAAGACCCCAATATTCACAACCGACTACCAGTGACTCACGGTTAAGCTATTTAAGAGCTACAATCGCATCAGAAGCTTCTCTAGTGACCATGTCGTTCAAAGTAAAAGCCGGATTGGCACAAATGCTCAAGGGAGGTGTCATCATGGATGTCGTTACCCCAGAACAAGCACTTATCGCAGAAAAAGCCGGTGCATGTGCCGTCATGGCTTTGGAAAGAATCCCAGCTGACATGAGAGCCTCTGGACAAGTATGTAGAATGTCAGACCCCAAAATGATCAAGTCCATCATGGAAGCCGTCTCAATTCCTGTTATGGCCAAGTGCAGAATCGGCCACACTGTTGAGGCCCAGGTCTTAGAGGCTTTGGAGATTGACTACATTGACGAGTCAGAGGTGTTGACGCCAGCCGACAAGAAGCACCACATCAAGAAGGACAAGTTTAAGGTGCCCTTTGTATGTGGAGCCAAGGATTTGGGCGAGGCGCTTCGTAGAATCAACGAAGGTGCAGCCATGTTGAGAACCAAAGGTGAAGCAGGAACCGGTGATATTTCTGAGGCTGTCAAGCATATCACCGTGATCCAGGAACAGATCGAGGAGCTTTTGGCTGCCGACGACTCACAAATCGAACTGGCTGCGAAAGAAATGAGAGTTCCTGTTGAACTTGTGAAGGAACTTGTTGCCAACAAGGGTAAGTTCCCAGTGGTCAATTTCGCTGCTGGAGGTGTCGCTACGCCTTCAGATGCCGCACTTTGTATGCAAATGGGGTGCGATGGAGTGTTTGTCGGTTCGGGAATCTTCAAGTCCAAGAACCCAGAAAAGTTGGCCAAAGCCATTGTCAATGCTGTGACCCACTTCCAAGACCCCAAGAAGGTGTTGGAGTACTCTACTGATTTGGGCGAGTTGATGTTTGGCGTCAGCATCGACAGCTTGGACGACCGGGCCAAATTGTCGACCCGGGGTTGGTAAAAATACATAGATTAACATGCTACTACGCTAAATTGTGCTCGACACAGAGCCGTAGTTCTCGGGCGATCCCAGCTACCCCGCTTGTCTACTTCACAAAGTACGGGTAGATCTTTGAATAAATATCCTCCTTGTTCTGGTCGATGTTGATGATCTCCTTCACAAACCGGTGAATGTCCCGGGGCACCGCCGAAGTGATTCCCAAGTCATCCGAACACACGAGAAGGGTATCGGGTTTCAAATTTTTCAACAAGTTGAAGTACCCCTGGATGTTCTTGCAGTTGAGAAGCTTGTAATTCTTCACTAGGTTGCGAGGTAACTTGGTAGCCAGCCCATCGTTCTCGTCGGTAATGTTACATGCTAGGTCGTCCAAGGACAAATTGGGAGGAAGAATGAACGTGACGTTTTCGGAATTCATGAGAATGTCGTTAAGGGGGAGTTCGGAATTGAGCACCAGGTGGGAAAGGGTCAATGCCACCGACTTGTTGGTGTATTTTTTGCTACTTATCTCCCCACTTGCTTTCGGCTTCAAATAATTGTTGTATACTGAGTAGGATACTGCCACAGCCGTGGACACAGCCGCAGCTACCAACCAGGCCCTTGGATTCTTTTTGCGGGCCATAATGATTGTATTAGGATTTTGGGTGTAAAAGATGCCTCGGCGTCCCAGTCGCTTTTAAATGAAGCACGCGCGGCTCAAATGTTGACCCACCACCCTCGTCCACGTGACATCCATGCAGGAAGCCCCGATCTTACGATCCCTGCGAGCCCAACATCCTGCACCTGGGCGCAAGGAGGGGAAAGCGAGTGGAGACGGCTTGAGTGGCTGCAAAAGCGTCATGCTTGAAACAGCAAAGGAGCAACGTGGAATTGAGTAGAAGGTTGCAGTATCTGTGGGTTGTCCATGCGGCTCATTTTTGTTTGCAGCCATGCAGTGATGACCAACGGCGGGGATGTCGTAATTGCTGAAGAGGAATCCTCTGGGTTAGGTGTTGTTGCCGCAGCCAATATTGCAATTTCTGAAGTTTGACGAGCTTTATTTGAGCATCACTTGAGCTGCATACAGCATCACTTAACTTCACTTAAACCTTGTGAACCTTACTTGAAGTTCGTTAGTCGAACTTAAGTTCCCGGACTTCTCTATTATAGTTCTTCCGTCATTTATATTCTTGACTTTCTTATTCATAGTTAAATAATCGCCCCTATTCTCGGCGGAACACAACCTTCTCTCCACTTACCTTGTTCTCGATCAACAATCGCAAACCTTCATTGGCTGATTCCAATCCTGGTTGCAACACTTTCAAGGGTGCAGTCTGGAGTTGTTCCACAATCGGAGGAAGATAGTTGTGCCAGAAATCGAGGTACTGGTCCAATAACTCTTTTGACGCCTTCTTGCCAAAGTGCCTTCTACCGTCAACCAAGTAAGCATTAGTGCTTACGAATTTCGCTTGGTGGTTCTTTCTGGTGTTGATCAGTTTGGCATTCAAGAACAAAAGGTTGTCAAGACAAACATCACTGGAGCCTTCAGTGGCATCATAAACTGACTGGAAAGTTTCAACATTGGATACACAGTCCAAAGCATACTTAATCTTTCCTTGACCAGCCGTTTTCAACTGTTCAATGACGTCCTTGTCGTGATAATCAAACGCTTTGTCGGCTCCCAAGGACAACAATGCTTCGTGGTGCTTCTTGGAAGCGGTGGTGATTACCTTGATCCCATAAACTTTCTTGGCAATTTGTATGGCCAAAATTCCTGTGGCTGTAGCACCTCCCCAAATCAACAAGTAGTCTTCCTTGTTCTGACTTTGGTGGGGTGGGATTCCAAGATGGCAGTGGAAACTCAAAGCCACTGTCTTAAGACCTAGCGGAACAGAAGCTGCTGCTTCAAACGAAGTGATCTTTGCACCTGGGTGTTGTCCTGGCTCAACAGAGCTTTGCAGTAAGTGAGAGAACTTTACGGCTGAGTTTTCACTTACCAACACGTATTTGGAAAAGCCACCGTTCTTGGTCATTCCTCCATGAAGCGATGCCCCAATAAAGTCTCCCTTCTTGACCTTGGTGACTTTTTTGCCAACTTCTTCCACTATTCCGCTCACATCAGAACCAACAACAGCTCCCTTTTGTGCATAGGTAGCGTTTTTGCCCACGAAGTATCCAATTGAACCGCCCACAGCTCCAAATACGTTTTCAAGGCTGCGAACTCCCAATCCCAACTTCTTAAAAGCTTCCAGTGTCAAATGTTTGGCGAAATCTTCAGGAAAAATATGCTTCCAGTCAGTGGGGTTGACAGCATTAGCAACAGTTCTGAGAATGATCATGTCATCTTCCAATGTGGGATAAGGTATCTCATTGATTGATACAAGGTTGTCCAAGTTTCTTGAGCCAGTAATTGTGGCACCTTGATTCTTGCTCATTCTGTTGTCTATAGTCCCAGTGAAAGCCGTAGTCTTTTATGCTGCTAAATTGTCTTCTAGAAACTTCTTGTTTGCACCACTTGTAATCTTGTGAAAATCTGGAGACGCACATTGCGGGTGTTATGTATGTAATCAAAATCTCTGGTGGCGATACAATCGTGTGGGGTCGTATGCAGGGTGCTTAATCCCGCATAGTACATACATTTGAGGCAAGCCGTACCTCTATTACAAATCACTAGTGCAGTAATGTTTCTCATACATTCTATTTCGTAATAAACTCATAAATGTCTTTGTTCACTTGGTCCTTGTGGGTGCTGCAAATTCCATGTGAACCCCCAGGATAAACTTTCTCGGTGGGTTTAGGCAACAACTTAAGTGCAGCCTTACTGGAAGCAACCGGCGGAACAACCTGATCATTATCACCGTAAATAACTAGAGTAGGAATATCCATCTTTTTGAGATCCCCATGTTGATCCGTTGCTGAAAAAGCAGCAACGCAGTCGTGCAATGCTTTGATAGAGCCTTGCATGCCCTGATACCAAAAACTGTCAATTAAACCACCTTGTGACTTGGCGGTTTCCGCGTCGAAGCCGTAAAATGTAGGCGCCAATTCCTTGAAGAATTTAGACCGATCCTTCAAAACATTACCTCTGATATCGTCAAAAACATCAATTGGAAGTCCCGAAGGATTAGACTCTGTCTTGAGCATGAGCGGAGGAATTGCACCAATAAGCACCGCTTTGGAAACCTTCAGTGTTCCGTGTCTGGCGATGTATCTAGCTACTTCGCCACCTCCTGTAGAATGCCCAACATGGACAGCTTTGTCGAGTTTCAAATGGTTCACTAGTTCTGCCAAGTCATCCGCGTATTGGTCCAAATTGTGTCCATCCCACGGTTGCGACGACCTTCCGTGTCCTCTGCGGTCGTGAGCAATTACCCGATATCCTTTCTCTGCCAAATAGTACATCTGGTCTTCAAAGGCATCTGCCGATAACGGCCAGCCATGGCTGAAGACAATTGGTTCGCCAGTTCCCCAATCTTTGTAGTAAAGTTCAGTTCCGTCCTTGAGAGTAAGCTTCGAGCCCAGAGTCATTGTTGGATTGCTCGTCTTACGGAATGGAGCTTCGAATTGCTCTTATATGTAGCCATCCTGCACTAAAAGACGCAACC
>JAJLVF010000011.1:0-145001 GCA_030564485.1 Meyerozyma athensensis | reverse complement strand
GAAACTCTCGTGCTGCAATCTTCTTTTTTTTTTCGATCCTGTTACCTTGCACATTGGTCCTTTTGGACTATCTCTTGCATCATTGTAACCTATACTCCGTGCTCTATCGCCTGGTACCTAATTTTGGTAACCGGATGCGGGTTCTGAAAATTGTTTTTCGCATTCAGCAAAACGGTGTTTAAGTAGCGTCCTATGGAAAGAGGAGGACCCTTTCTGCATTACAAACACCACAAGAGTCTTAGTAATGGCTTCCATGTTCGATCTGGGATGCCCTGAATTTTCTCATTCAATTTGTTTTTCTCACCTATCGCTATTTTCGGTTGTTCGATTGAGGTTTCTTCTTCCGTTTCTACTGTCACGATCTTTTCACGAAATACAAAGTCATCCAATCTTCAATGGTGTAAGCTACTTTAAATGTTCCAGATTGTACGTATAACTGTCTGTGACCGCATAGAAGAGTAATACGGCCGATATAGACAGTCAGGATAAACCCGCAGTCGCTATCTCCGAACTTTGCAACAGCCCGAATGGCCGATAGCTCCGTTAGTGTTGCAAGTTGATAAATATAAAAGGCAAAGGATTTGGTTTTCTTTATCGTACTTGCCATGCTTCCAACTGAAACTGACGCTTTTGTTGTAAACGACTACCCTTTGGGTCAACCCATTTATGAATTGGACCAACCTAACTCCACTTTCAGATATGAGAGGTTGCCCTTGCAACCATTGAGTGAAGGGGAAGTTCTAGTGAAAGTCCTTTACTTATCCAATGACCCGCTTCAACGGCAGTGGATTCGTAGGGAAGATGAGTCATATGGCTTTCCTTCCATTCCAAAGGGACAACCATTCACCGCATTTGGATTAGCTGAAGTCATTGAGTCTAAGAATGATGACTACAAGACGGGGGACGTCATTCATGGAACCCTTTCCTGGCAAACATATTCTGTCTTAAAGGCTGAAAGTATCATGAACAAGGTCGAGAATCTTCCCTTTTCTTTGAGTAACTATTTGCCTACTTTTGGTCTCACTGGGTTAACTGGCTATTTTGGAATCAAATCTCGAGGAGAAGCCAAGAAGGGAGACGTTGTAGTAATATCAGCAGCCTCTGGTGCTACAGGTTCTACAGCCATCCAAGTCGCAAAGGCTCTTGGTTGCCGAGTCATCGGAATAACTGGTAGTGATGAAAAATGCAAGTTTGTTGAGAGCATAGGTGCTGACGTGGGTGTTAATTATAAAGACCCCAATCTTGTTGAAACTTTAAAAAAGAGCTTTGGAGAAAATGGCACTTGTGATCTATTTTTTGATACTGTTGGTGGCGAGATTTTAGAGACGGTCCTACCTTTGATGACTATGAACGGCACGATAGTGGTTTGCGGAGCTATGGCTGGCTACAATGATAAAACAAAGGCGTATGTCAAGAATTGGCACCAAGTTATTGGCACTAGAGTCAACATCAAAGGTTATGTTGTTACAGACTATCTCCCACAGACAGGAGCAGCAATTGGCGAGTTGTCCGACTGGATAAAACAAGGCAAGTTGAAGGTGGACGAAAGTGTACTCAACGTGATTGATTGCTCCAGAAACTTTGCTGGCATTCCTAAAGCTTGGGGTTTGCTTTTTGACGCTGAGAAGAAACCTGGAAAGTTATTGACCAAGTTAGGTGACCCAAGCGATTCTTAAGATTACATTATGCAGATGCAAATATGACACAGTTTTATGCAATATCATGTTTTTTTTTTAAATTTGGACTACTTTGGCCCGACATTGAGTTTTAATGTAAGAACTTTGCATGACATGTTCGGTGCCACAATCCAAATAGTAAGTTTGTTTAATTTTCACCGAGACGGAGATAAGAATATTGTTGGCAAAGCAATCTCAAGTGCGGTTTATATTTGCAGCCAATTAAAGAAGCAACTCAAAATTGTAAGTAAGCTGACCTAGTAATTTTCTTCGTTTCTAAATATAAAATTCCTTTTGCCATACTACTACTATGCTCTTAGCTCCAAGAACTCAATATTTACGATTCGTATCACTAAGGTTTAAACTTGCCCTCATAATCTTTATTTTCGCCACCAGGGATGGAATTTCCATTTTTGGGCCCTCGGGGTCTCCGTAAAGCACCAACAGAGCCACGTTTGAGTCACCAGGAAAAGACGGAGATAATTGCATTATTGGTTTCAACTCTGAGGGTGCAATTTCCGTGTTAACTCCGACTCCGGAGAGGCTCGAATGGGCCATCAGACTAAATTGCTACCGGTTTACTACTCAATTGAACTATTTATACCGCTCTCTTGACATTCTTTCAAATTAGGCATACTTCGTGGGGCTTCTACCAATTTTGGTCGAAAAAAAAAGAACTGAATATTTAGCTGCAACACCTGTTGGTGCAATTTTCATTGATGCATGATTTCACCAATTGAATCTTGCCACACATTAGGTATCTCCGTATAAATAGAGCAAGCGAGTCTAAACTTAAACAGCAAATTATGTCTAAGCTTCTCGTAGTATTTGGCGCCTCCGGCAATCAAGGTGGATCAGTTCTCAATTACGTGCTCAATGACTCGGCTTTATCGAAAGAGTACAAGTTGAGAGCCGTTACTCGTGATCCAGCCAAGTCTGAGTTCGATGGTCTCAAAAGTAAAGGAGTTGAGGTAGTTAAGGGTGATTATTCAGATCCCAGCTCCTTAAATTCCGCAGTGAAGGATGCCTTTATGGTCTTTGGCAACACTCTCTCAATCTACGACCCTGTGAATGGTGCTGCAGAAGAGACCGGAAATGGAAAGGCAATTGTTGATGCTGCTGTGGCTGCGGGTGCTAAGTACTTCATCTGGTCTTCTGGGATTGATGCAAAGACAATCAGTGGAGGAAAGTACCCAAGAGTTTCCATCCACGAGGGAAAGTACCGAGTCGAAGAGTATATTAGATCACAGCCAATTGCTGGAATTTTCTTTTATCCAGGTTCTTATTTACAGAATCTTCATGCCCATATGGCTCCTCAGCCACTTGGTGATGGCACTTATTGCGTATTCTACTTGCTGGCTCCAGACGATGAACTTCCTTTACTTGATATTGATGACACTGGAAAGTTCCTTGGCCCTGCTCTTAGAACTCCAGAAAAGTATTCTGGAAAGCAAATTTATGGTGCAGAGGGTATATACAAGATGACAGACTGTGCTGCCAGAATTTCGAAGTTAACAGGAAAGACAGTCAAGTACATGCAATTGAGTGAAGAACAATTTAAGGCCAACTGTCCCCCAACGATGGCTTCCTTCACTGATGAGTTAATTCTGTTTGTTGGTTTTTCATCCGACTTTGGCTTCTACGGTCCCGACCTGAAGAAAAAAGTTCAGCAAACTAGGGAACAAGTCGAGGACAAGCTCACTACTATTGAAGGGTACTTCGAAAAACACCCGCTTAATTTAGCGTAAGCAGATTGGTTTTACAAGCTTCTATCAAACCAGAGATTATTCCAATAACAGAGAGAATATTGTTCTAGTTGAATGAAATGATGGTCTAAATGTGATATTGCTAAAATTTGTAAAGTTACAAAAATTTGTTAAAGTTGCAAGAATTCATGTTTTTGTTCGACTCTCTAATTATGACTTATATACGTGCCATGTGGCGTAGAACGGTACTTCAGATTCCCGAAGGGGGAGGGTGGCATCAGGAATGTTTTTAAGGACTAATAAGTCGCCAATTTGTACGCTGGTAGCCAGGGACGGGGCAGCCAAAAATACGGTCTGCTCATGCAATGAGATTAAATCACTCGCAGTGACTGATAAAAGAAATTGACCCGTGGACTTTGCAGATACAACTCTATGGGTGGGAATAAGTTTAATGGAGCTTTTCTGTAGATGTCTCGGTTCGTATTTATCTTTTTGTAGCCGTTGGATGAAGGATGTAGCCTTGGCACTAGTGCCAGTCAGGAGTTTCTGCAGGGTTCGCATACTGTGAGAAGCTTCTGCCTCCCCATTAAGGAATGAAGTGGGTATTGAGGGCGGCAAATCGTCTATCTGGAACTCAAAACGATTATCGGAGTACCAGTTGACATAGCTTTTTAGGAATGAATCCAACTTTTGAGATAATGCATTGGGTGACTTGGGAGTCTTCCAAGATTTCAGCAAAGTATCATAGTGCTGATGTACGGGTATATGCGTCTTGGAAGCCTTGAATTTGGGTCGGGACTCTTTGACGATTACTCCAACATCTAGCAATGAAATAGAATTTGGCGGTCGTTCTACACGTCTTGACGACTTGTGGAAGTCCATAATAGCTTTCTGCATTCTAGAAGAGGCATCTTTACCGCCAGAATTGGCTTCATTTGCCTTATCGTTAAGCGGGTATCTGCGAGAACGTTTTAAAGAAGAAAGACTTTGAGCATTCGCAGGTCCACGAACTACATTAAGCCTTTTCTCTCGTCGCATACGCTGTAATGCATCCTCTCGATCGAGCTCGTGTTGCTCAAATGGATCTAGAGGCCGTTTTTTCATTGCAAGAATACAAATTAATGCTGCTTAACATTCGCGATATGACGTGCGATCTGCAGGATTCAGATAGCAAGATATACTCGATACTTTTCATCATGTCTACCGGCTGGGACCAAGTGAAGTTTAGTTTGACCCCGAGATCTAAGGGCTGTTACTTGATTACCGACGAGGTTGTGCAGAAAGTGCCTCAAATCAAAGACTATGAAATCGGTCAATTGAACTTGTTCTTGCAGCATACTAGCGCAGGATTGACGTTGAATGAAAATTGTGACCCAGATGTTCGGGAAGATATGGACAATGCTTTGGACAGGGTTGCACCAGAGGGAGATTTCTACATCCATGCTGACGAAGGTAGCGACGATATGCCTGGTCACATCAAATCGACACTTACCTCAGTTAGCTTGACGATTCCCATCTCGAATGGAAGGCTAGCCGTCGGAACCTGGCAGGGAATCTACTTGATGGAGTTCCGGAGATACCACCACACCCGTAAAATCGTGGCTACAATCAATGGCTTGAAGCGCAAATAGTCAATTAGTATTTTCGTATATGGTCATGCTGTAGTTTCGTAACACTGTCAGAATTTCGTTCTCCAACTTGTCCTTGTTGCCTGCAGCCACGTTGGATTCTCTAAGTATCTCGTCCTGCACCAAATTGAACCACCCATTGTGTCGTGGGCACCGTCTTTTGTCCTCGAGGCACAAGTGGTCCTGGAACCATACGGCATCGTGTCCTTCCTTTTCTCGCAGTCTATACTGCTGGACCATGGCATCTATCTCACTGGAAAAGTCGCTGTGAATGTTTGTAGACCTGAGTAGTTTCTGAGCGTCGTCGCTGTCGGTGTCAATGCCGGCTTTCACTTTTTTGTCGAAAAGACACAACTCGTACTTCTTGGGCTTCCCTCCCTTATTAAAAGTCTCTGAAACCTTGCTGTTGATAGCCTTGTGCTTCTCTTTGAGCTTGGCTAGAAAATCCAATCTGTTGTTGCACGAGTTGATATTTTCGGCAACCTTATCTAGCTTTTGTTGTGAGCGAGCCAATTCATGCTGTACTGACTCTGGAAGCTGGGACAGGTTTTCATTATTCTCATGGTATGCACGAACTTCGGGAAGCTCGGGAAACTGAGTTCCCAAGTTGTGGAACTGTTCTACGTTGCTCACATCGTCGAGCAACGCTTTCATATCAGATTGGTGGGAAGTGCTTGTCGTATCTATCAAGAGCAGCTTGATGTACATCGTTCCATGCTCGTCACTACAGTACTTGGAGCTCTTTTCCACCCGCACAGGCTCCAAACAGCCCTTCAAACGGCACTGCCGTTTCCATAAAGTATCGCCCACACCTTTCCATTGACAGAACTTGCAGTAAAATCGAGCTATTAACTTGGAGTAAGAAGGATCTAGCTTCATGCATCGGAAATGAAACCATTCGTCACAGCCATCACAGTTTATCATGAGTTCTCCACCATGGTCTGGCCGTCGGCAGATACAATAAACCTCTTCGCTATTGAGATTGAACTTTGGGGAGTTTATATAATTCTTGTACTGCTTAGCAATATCATCTGTATCTTCATCCTCCTTCCGTTTTGAAACAGACCTCTTAGACTCTTCAGCCATTGCAATACAGCTCTCAAAGTATTAAAGAGAGAAGCCTGATGTAAAAGTTTCAAATGCGAAACTTAAGTTTGAAGAATGCACAGAAGTCAAATCGTATAGCATAGAGGTAAAATGCTTCATAATAGACGATCTATTGACACGTATAAACAATTAGTACTTACATTAAAATGAGCAGAATACCCATATCCTCGTTCTGCAACACGAAGCTTATAAAGTCTTAGGCTTCCTGTTGAAGAATGCTGCAAGCTTCTCGAGCTTAGTGTTTGGCTCTTCATAAACTTGTTGGTTTTGCTTCTCCATTTCAAGCTCTTCTTCTGGATCAACATCGATCTTGTTTAAAGTGTTGCCCAAGAAGTAATTGGTTTGGAAACAGGCACAGATAAGTGGGATAAAACTCAATCCCACCGTAATGATATAGAAGTTTCTTGTGGTATAAGCGTATGCTTTGATTCCCGCCTGGCGAATAGGTGACAGTTTTGGATAACCCTTAATGGCTGCAAAGGATCCATACAATGTTGGCTCCAAGCTCTTAGATTCTTCAGGCAAAAATTCATCGAGATAACGAGGCAAGTCTCTTTGCCATACCGCAGTAGTGATTGCAGACCCTATAGCGCTTCCCATGTTTGACCATAATGACAAGAGTGAAATCGACAATGAAAGGTCTTGGTGGGCAACCGATGCTTGTGCTGCAACCTGACTTGCAACCACACTTAAGGCACCTCCTGAACCAACAAGGATACGGTTCATAACCAAAGAGGCTAGATTTGGAACCACACCTTTCGGACGAATGATAATGGCATAGCCAACAATTTTGATCGCAAGACCACACACTTGCATGTACTTGTACCTATGAGTGATTCTCATGTAAACACCAGCAACCACACCGACAACACACAAAGCCATGGTCAAGGTATTGTTGTAGTAAGTCCATTCTTGAGTGGTCAAATTGGTCACCACATAGACGTAAGAAGAAAAGTACAAGCCATTGATTTGGCCGGCAAACAAGTAGACGAAGTCAATGCAGACAGACATGAGGAAGGTTCTGTTGAATAACATTCGTCTAGGCATGGATGGAATTGGGGCATAGCATGATTCATAGACCCCGTATGCTATCAACAATAATCCACCTACAATCATCATGGCTATCAAACTTGGATTCTTCCATCCCTTGGAAGCTCCAGAAGCGAGCGAGAACGGCAAAAGCAATAAGGAAAATCCAAACCCAAGAAGCAATAAGCCTAGCAAGTCAATTTCAAGAACGGTTGTCCAAATAGTATTGAACCACTTATTTTTGGTGATCGGCCCAATGTTCTTTTTGAGTTCGTTGGTTGCAAGATTGAGCTTCTTTTGCTTTTGAGCACGGCTGTCAAGCCATAAGAGAACCACAATCGCAGGGCAGATTGTTGCCGGTATCATGATAGCAAACATGCCGTATCCCCATCTCCAGTTCCTCGCCACAATGGCATCAGCGATGAGTCCAGCGAACCAGGTATTAATGATGAATGGGGTAGCTAAGCAGGATTCAACTAGCCCACGCCATTTCAAAGAAGTCAAATCTGCAACAATAAGAGAATTCACCAAATCAATGCCTGCATCACCGATTCCTGCCATAACTTGCCCAGCTGAAAATGCAGTGATATTCTGTGCTGCAGCACTTATGACATATCCAACTGTGTAAAGGGTCACCACCAATATGTAAGTATGAGGTCGAGATGTAAGATCAGAAATTTTTGCGAGTATAGGACGACAAATAGAAGAGATAATGGTTCTAGCAATAGCCACCGTACCAATCATAGAATGTTTCCCGAAGGATGAAGTTGCAAAAGGCTCATAGGCGTAAGTGGTGGACGAATCAAGAGCAGCAACCCAGGCACAAATCATAATGGATACACAAAGAATAATTGTAATCTTTTTTCCACTGTCCACATGGAGCATAGTATCTCTGATAGCCTCCATATGTGCCACACCTCGAGATTGGGGAATGACTTTAACCTCCTCTTCACTGATCACCTCATTGTTGTGGGTTTCCTCCGACTGCAGTCTTTCAACCTTCTCCTCCATATTTTGGGACTCATGATGCAGCAGGACTTCCGAAGTCATTTGAGGAACTTCGTGACGATACATTTCTTTTATAGTGGTCCATATCTGCAGATGTCTTAGGTTGCATTGAAAAATATATATGCAGCCTGTCAAATGGCTCAAAATTGAAGCTGAGAACGCAGACGGATCCGAAGAAAAAAGTCAAAATTGCCTAAGGAAAGAGAGTAAGAACTGTTACGGCTATGCAACTTATGATTGTCCCAGAAGCCTGCTCAGTAAGTTCCATTTCAAAGGATCAAAATTATCAGTTTAATCTCATGCATCTGATGCGGCTCTTTGCTCAATTTACGCTTGGCACCTGCTGGACGGACTTTCGTCTGAATTCCGAAGACTCCTTGCGGGTCACCTAGCGATTTCGGGTGAAATGTTAATGAATCTGAATGCTTGCGTATGAAGATCGGAAAGGATTAATGACATTCACAAGAGCAAACTGAGGTAAAAGATAAATCCAAACCTATATGCCAAGAATTTTTTTTCATTGACAATACAGGCTCATTCTCCTTGCATACGGCTATATAAAAAAAACTGATTTTGGAAATCTTGGCATATGTGCCAGTATGCCATATACCGATGAGTTCTGCAAGTATTATAGATATATTACTAATTACGAAACCCGATTATCGCATTTCCAGAAAGAGAAGGGAGCCTAAGCACTGAAGAGCAACTTTAGTCTGGGCGCACGCAGAGTTTTCTTTTTGCCTTAACATGACAAACAACACAGTTAGGCACATCCTTCGTCTCTCATAATAGTCATCTTCAGTACCCTGAATTTTCAAGAGTCCAGCTCGAACGAAATGCTGCCGGCTAGAGCTCTTGAAACTTATTCATTCTCGGCGACTTTCCCTAGGAGCAAGCACTTTTAGGTACGAATCGAAGGAAGTTTAACGTAGACCAAATGCAATCTGCTATCACTGCTCTTCCATCTCAACATCTTTCTTCTCTTCGTTAGCTTCGTCATCATCGTCATCTTTTTCAGCTTCTTCGTTGTCAGAGTCCTCTCTAACTGTCTTTGATCTGTAGACCTCTAAGAGCGAGTCTTCACCGCAAGTGGCGTACAAGCTAGAAATCTTTGGGTGAATGCTCACATCATTAATACGACCTGTGTGTCCTCCGTGGATGAAATATAAGCAAGGGTCAACACCTTTGGCAGATCTCTTTCTTGGTCCATCTTCACCACCAGGGTAAGTGAATTCTTCATCAAGAGCCGCCAAATTCCAGGTGATGACACGGCGATCGAATCCCCACGAGGTCACCAAGTCTGGTTCCAAGGACAGGTTCCATTCCACACCGGCCACAGTCTCGGTGTGTCCGAAAAGCTTGCGGAAGGGCTCGTTTGGATTACGCAAATCGTAAAGGCTGACGACCTTGTCCTTACCAGCGAGAGCGTACAAGGTGGAGATTTCGGGATGGAACGAGATGGCGTTCTGAACGTGCGACGTTTGGGTCTTGACTGCTGGACCGTCATTCACGGAACTTCGTAAGTCGTGGATGTGCGTCCAGTAGTCGTCGGCCACGGAACCAAATAGGTTCTGCGACGGCACGCTGTACGAGATGTCGTTGATGACGGCTGTGTGGGACTTGAAGGCCTGGAGCGGAGTCAGCGGCTTGGAAACGTCCCAGAGCACGATCTGGCTGTCGTTGGCGCCGGAGAGAAACTTGTCCTGCAGCACCCACTCAAGGGCGTAGCCTTCCTGCTTGTGGTATACGAAGTTGGTGGGCGGCTTGTTGACGCTGGTGATGTCGTAGAGATGCACATCGCCGGAGCCGTCGAAGGTCAACGCTCTGGAGCCGTCGGAGCTGAGGCGGATCTTGTTGATTTCGCCGTTGTGTTTCCAGCTGGACAACACCTTGAAGTTGGTGCTGGACTCGCCCACGGGAATCGGCACCGACTGGGCCACGGGGTTGATGGTGGAGAAGTCTGGTGCTAGCGTTGACGGAAGCTGCAAGCTGCCGAGCTTCAAGTAGTCCTGCGAGTGCTGCGAAGTGTTGGTGCCGAACAAGAACTTGACGGTGATGGTGTTCTTGTTGTCGGACACACTGTAGTCCGGAAGCCACGCTACAGAAAGACTGGGGAAGTCGAGTGCCTGCGAGTGAACGGTGTCGTAGAGAAGCGGCACCGTCTTCTTCCATATCTTGAACTCCTCATTGACAATCTTCTCACGGAGCTGGTGCTCTGCCACGATTTCCTGCTCGGCCGCAGCAATATCGGAAGCGCTGACGGTCATGGAGAATGGCACTTGATAAAGATGCCCGCGACAACGGACTGGTGAGAAGGTGCGGCCACAAATATACGCGGCGCCCGGCTGCGTGCGTACATACCAGCACCGGCCATGGTGCTGTGTGCTTAGATGACTCCGCCGCCTAGGTCGGGTAAATCGTCCTCGTCTTGAGGATCATCGAAGTACAGGCTAAATGTGTATACTGTTCCGTAGATCAAACCCCCGCCCACCATAGTCAAGACCGTAGCAGCGGTGGTCAAGATGTGCGAGTGATGCAACACCACCGGCAAGTAAAAGCCTGTTACCACCAACATGGCGGACAAAAACTGGCCCAATTCCCTCCACATGTTACCGAGCGACGCCTGTGATGGCTCGAAGTTGAAGTCGTAGTCGCCATTGTCACCAATGGTCTTGGTTACAGCGACCGGAACATGTGCTACAGCAAATACAAGGCCGATTATGATCGGAAACCAGTTACCGTAGATGCCCGCGAGGATGACTAGCAAGAAGCCCATCGAAAGTACGACCGAAAGCCCGATGATGTTGCGCAAAGCATTCTTCTGGAACTGGGCGGTGGAGTTCATTGCCGAGCGATAGCGGAGAGTCGCACTATCGGTGGGGGACCGGGTCCTGCAGACAGCGCACCTTTGTCCGCCGGCACTACGGGCTGTGTGGGTCCCTGAGGGTTTTTGAGCATAGTATGCTCTTGCATGCGCCTGCTAGGTGTGATTCTTGATTGGTTGTGTATTTTCCACAAAAGGTGGATAAAATACAGTGCCTTTCTTCCGTGGTGTTTGTGTGCAGTGCCACTCTCACCTTCACCAATTCCTCCAGTTTTTGAGCATCGATCAACCATCTTTCCTCGTCCAGTCAGAGTGCACAATGTTCCCCGAGATCTCGCGACCTGATGTGTTGTCACCCAAAGTGTGCAAGAAGCCACTCGAGCTCCCTATGGGCTTTGTAGAAACCACCACCAAGAAAAAAGCGGCCACAGTAGAACCAAAGAAACTGGTCGACAGCCTGGTCGATGAGCTTAAGGCTAAGAAGGCCTGGGAAATAGCTGTTGCGCCCGCCAAGGCTATCCCTATGAACTTGGTTATGAGCTACATGACCGGTAATTCGTTGCAGATTATTCCCATCATGATGACATTCACGCTCTTCTGGAACCCAGTAAAGGCCATTTTTAACGAAACCTCGATAGCATTCAATGGCCTTCGTACGGAAAAAAATGCCACAAACATATCGTTGGCCCAGGTGGCCTTTGTGGTATGCCAGCTTGCTGCTATGTCTGTAGGACTTTATAAGCTTTACAAGATGGGTCTTCTTCCCACCACAGAAGCTGACTGGTTGGCCTGGAAGTCGCCCATGCGGATCGTGGAGGCCATTGCGGTGGTACACAAGTGACAAATGAAGCAAGACTGGCAGAGTTCTGTGGAGTACAGATAATTTGGGCTCTTCCAATACAACTAGGAGCAGAGTTACGATACTGAGTAGAGTCTTTAGCTGCTAAATAAATTGCATTGAATCTCTATAGATCACGATCCGCCACTATTCCTGCTCCTCCTCTTCTTTATCCTCCCCCTTCCCCTTCTTCTCAACCTTCTTTTCATCCTTCTTTTCATCCTTCTTTTCATCCTTCTTCTCATCCTTCTCGTCCATTCCCTTCTCGAAGATCTGCTGGAGATTGAACTTCTCGTGCTCCAAGTAGCCGTTTACCACACTCATCCCCACATTGCTCTTGTAGCATTCCACCAAGATCAACTTGTCGTACTGTTTCAAGTCAACACGATGGCCGTGTTCTCGGCCCACACATTCAGCAATGGCACGAATTATATCGTCTTTTGGCACAGCATTGAAGTTACGTCTGGAAACCTGTATGGCATATTTTTGTGGTTCTTGGCCAATTTCCTGGTGGAAATGAGGAGCCAAAACTCTTCTAGCGAGCTTCTTTATCTCGTCAAGTGTTGAAGTTGCTGAAAATGTGATTGGTGTGAGTCGCTGGGTGTATCTGGTAGACTTTGTCTTCGAGTCCTTGAACTCCTGGCACATTTTTTCCACGAAAGGAGCAGGCTGTATGGGTTTTCGGGTCTTGATGAACACTAGACACTCGCAGTCGAGGTCGATAGGTTTGAGAAGTGTGGTCTTGCTGTCCTTCTTGTCCTGAATTTCCTGAACTTCCCGCTTGATCTTCTCCTCAATGGACAACTCCTCTTCATTCTGATCATTTTCGTCATCGGATACATCGTTCAAGTCATAATACTGTTCAGCCTTCTCGCTGAAAAGGTTCATCAATTCCTTTCTGCATTGTTGTTCACGACCCCTGTTACAAGTAGCAAATATCCCGCTGGTACCAGGATCTATAAAACCGCCTGCTTTGAATCTCTTGCTCTTTTCGGCACCTCCACTATTGTTTTTCCGTTTGCCCATCGCTTCCCCACAAGAAAATCGGTGCGATTTTTCACTTGTTTGCAATCTGATGCTCCATGACTTGCCGGTGGATATCTGGCTGCAAATCGTGTGTCACATTTCAGTGACAGATCTATGCAACTTGCGGGCTGCCAGCAAGGCACTATTCAATAAACTAGAACACGAGCTCATCTGGAAGGCGCTTTACCAAACGTATTTCGAGATGGCGGTGAAAGCATATCAACTCGATGGGCTGCATTTCTCGAGTTATAGATACGATGTGATGGGCTTCGATAGAATAAGGCGTCAGGTCGAGCTGGATATTGCTGAATACGACTGTTCTGCGTCACAAGACCCACAATTACAGTTCAAGCGACTTCGCACCATAGCGAAGAAGTACACCTTGGACGAACGCAATATTGTAGCACTTGTGCTGCTCCACGAGAGCCGAAGGACGCCACTCTGGGACATTGCATCCACACTGTCGCTACAGAAACAGGCTGTTGTCACCAACTTGATTTTAGGATGCACATTTGGAATAGCTATAAGGCGGCTTCTCGTCCACGCCAACAACGCGGCTTCTTGTGACGTTAACGACCTCGAAAGGTTCTTGAACGACACGTGCTTGCTTGACCGCTGTTTTCACCTCTTCTTGGGTTCTAGAGAACGCAAATTGCAATCACTTCACCAGCTTCTCTACCGGAAGTTCTTCACTGACATAGAGGATGGTGGAATAACAGGAATTACCATCTCCCGAACAGAGCTGACACGCAAGCTTCTTATGAGGGACCAGTCTGTGCTACAAAAGTACTTGGACAACATGGTGAGCACAATTCTTCACAGCTTTCACATGGATGCGAGCGGTCTCGACACATACGATAGAGGTAGATACCTCAACGAGTCGTTCCTTGAGGACTTCAGCTTGCCCAGAATATATGCCGGCGTCAACAAGGCCCACCCAGATATTATAAACACCTTAGTCGGCAAAATAGTGTCGGATTTTACAGCGACCATCGACATCACCGTCGACAATGATGAAAATATTGGACCAAAGCTTCCAGTGAACATTCGCAAGGGCCAGCTTATGATTGGACCCTTTATCTTTATTATACGTGTTTCAAATGACGAACACACCAAAGACTACACCTTCCACTCTTACAAGCTACCCGAGTATGTCATGTCCCTTAGAACCTACTTGAATAATCGACATCAGGATGTCATGCAATACCTTTCCCCCACAAGTATGAACCAGCTTATTCAGATGACCTTGGGTCTCAAGTTGTATGGAACGTACAACTCGATCTCCACCCTAGCTACGTTTCGAGGGAACGCCAAGTGGTTTCCAATTCGGTACTCCGAGTACGAATTCAACACCTCTATTTGCCAGATGTTTCTCAGCGCAAAGCGCGGGTCTTGGAACACCTTTGATGTACCCAATTTGTCGATCCAGCTAACAAACATCCTCAAATGCTTCTACGTGCCGGTGATTTTGGACATAGCCAAACCTCGAAAGGACAACAAATGCTTTCACGACTTGTACGAGGAAATTAAGTGGCAGAGCAACTACAAGGATCACGATCTGGCTTACATGGTGCCTAAAAATACAGCGTTGAGCAACACCAGTCTTGTCTTGGACCAGTCAACCTTCAAGTTCACCGTCGGCAGTTTGGCAGAAGATAAGCGGACACATACCTGTGGGGTGATCATTGGCTTCCGGAAGGTGTTCTATCTGCGGGCAAAAGACTACTGTGTGGTTTATACCTCCCGGAGGGAAATAGAGGTGTTCAACTGTGAGGATGTCTCCATCATTTCGGGCCAAAACGCAATGCACGAATTCCTAAAAGAAGCAGGCGGCGATGAGTTGGCACTTCAATATTTTAGCCATGTTTCAGACACCGAGCCCTGCCGGTTGGTTCCGAATTGCTTTCTAAACCTCCTCTGATTTGCAGCCATAAGTAGATATGTCCGGTATATAAAATGACATTTGGTTGCGATGCGAAAGTTAAGACTAGTAGACTTTATGGTTTGGAGAGCCCAACTCACACGCTCAGCACGTTGTTTGAGCACATCTGCGAGACGTTTTCAGACGCACAGAGTAGTTGGCATTGATCTAGGAACTACAAATTCCGCTGTAGCTGTTGTGGAAGGAAATGAACCCCGGATTCTTGAGAACGAGGAAGGTGGACGCACTACACCTTCGATTGTAGCTTTCAATAAAGAAGGTGATCCCACTGTGGGCTTACAGGCGAAAAGACAGGCGGTGATAAATCCCTTCAATACGTTTTTTGCAACGAAAAGACTCATTGGCCGCAAGTTCACCGACGACGAAGTGCAGAAGGACATACAGAACATACCCTATAAAATTGTACCCCACAGCAATGGAGATGCATGGATAGAGAAGTCGGACGGAAAGCGGATGTCTCCATCAGAAATAAGTGGTCTTATATTGCAAAAGATGAAAACGATTGCACAATCGCACTTTGACGACGAGATCAAGCACGCCGTCGTCACCGTTCCAGCGTACTTCAACGACTCACAGCGTCTGGCCACCAAGGGCTGTGGCCAGAGAGTAGGCTTGGAAGTCTTGCGAGTAATCAACGAACCCACTGCTGCTGCATTGGCTTATGGAATGGATAAGGAACAGAAGGACGGTATTGTCGCTGTGTTTGATCTCGGCGGTGGTACCTTTGATATTTCGATTCTTGACATCGAGGACGGCGTATTCGAGGTGCGTGCTACCAATGGAAATACTCATCTTGGTGGAGAAGATTTTGACATCTTGCTTGTTAATTACATCATCCGCCATTTCCAGGAGACAGAGGGGATCGATCTTCTGGGCAACCGCTTGGCAGTTCAAAGAATCCGGGAGGCAGCAGAAAAGTGCAAGATAGAGCTCTCCCATGTTACTGAAACCACCATAAACATACCTTTCATCACCGACGACAAGCACATCAATATCAAGTTAACCGAAGACGAGCTTGACGATATGTCAATGCACTTGATCAAGCAAACGGTGGACCCGGTAAAGAGATGTCTCCGTGATGCAGAGCTCAAAGCAAGTGACATAGACGATGTCATTTTGGTGGGTGGTATGACCAGAATGCCTCGGATCCGGAAAACGGTGGCAGAGATATTTGACCTCGTACCCAATACAAAAGTCAACCCCGATGAGGCGGTGGCTCTAGGTGCTGCAATCCAGGGTGCTGTACTTTCAGGACAAATCAAGAATGTTGTGCTCCTAGATGTGACACCATTGCTGTTGGGAATCGAAACCTACGGAGGTATATTCAGCCCGTTGATTCCTCGTAACTCAGCCGTCCCATTAAAGAAAGAACAGGTGTTTTCAACAGCGGTTGACGGCCAGACTGGTGTTGAGATCAGAGTATTTCAAGGAGAGCGTCCATTGGTGAAGGACAATAAACTCATTGGCAACTTCCAACTCAAGAATATCCCAATTGGACCAAAGGGAACACCACAAATTGCAGTGCTGTTTGCCATAGATGCAGACGGTATTATCAATGTCACTGCCCGTGATAAGACACCGTATCCTGAAGGTCTGGAGCATTACGGAAAAGAAAACCAAGTTTCCATTCAAGTTTCTGGCGAAACAGGTCTCTCTGAGGAAGAAATCCAGAACTTGATCTCGGAAAGCGCCCAAAATTCCAAGAAAGATGCCGAAATGAAAGCACACATCGAGAATGCCACCCGAGCCGATATCATCTGCACCGACACCGACAATGCACTTTACCAGTTTGGAGAGCTCATGGATGAGAACGATAAGAAGGCTATTGAGGAACGTGTGTCTGACTTGCGTGCAATGATCACTGATATCAGGGAACACGGAAAAGTACATCCCATCGAGAAGGTCAACGACGCTGTGAACGAACTCCAGAAGGTTTGCATGGCTGCGATCCAGGCTGTGGCTGTCAAGCAAAAGCAGCAATAACTGTACATACAAAGGCGCTCAGCCGCTACATATAGCTCGTATAAGCAGCTACGTTAATGACATGTGAGATTCTGATTATATTGATATTTCTCGTTGGCCGCGTGTCACCCCTCTACCTCTATGCTTACTCGTCGGTGTCCATTCTGGAGTCATCACCGCCAGCAGGGGCGTCTGCACCAGCGGATGTGTCTGGGTTGGCGGCGTCAGCTGTCAGTTCCTGGGCCTCTTCAGCAGGCTCTTCGTCGCCATCGTCGTCTCTGCTTCTGGCTTTGCTGACCAGATCCAACTTGTCCAACCACTGCGACACCTCGTCGTCCTCGTATATAGTGAAGGACGTGTCCTTGCCCACCACGGCCACCGAGGTGTTGCGGAGCGTCAACTCCACGTCCTGGGCCAAGGTGTCTCTCAATGCGTTCAAGCCGTGCACAATCAACTTCTCCAAGTCGGTGGTTTCCCGCACCTCCTCGAGCGTGCGTTCCAAGTACGTCCGTGCTGCCTGCGAACGGGCTCCAATGGCTGCGCCGTAGTATTCTAGCACCAGGCCCGACGGCTGGAATTCGTATAAGTGAGCGCCGGTCTCGTCGTAGCCCGCCACTAACAAGCCCACGCCGTACGGTCTGGAGCCGTACAGCTGGGTGTTTTCCTGGGCCTTGTCTGCGATCTGAAGCACGGCCTTCTGGGTCAGAATCGGGCGGTTGAACACCATTTTCAGATTCATCGCCTGTTTTCTGAGGTAGTTAGAAAGCACACGGGCGTCAGGTGCCAAGCCAGCCAAGGCAATGCCCATGTGGTCGTCCACTTTGATCAACTTCTTCTGGTAGGAGCCCAATTCCTCGGCGTTTCTCTTCAATGCTACCAACACTACGTGGTTTTTGGACGCAATTCCGACAGCTGCGCTTCCCTGTTTGATGGCCTCGAGTGCGTACTCCACCTGGAAGAGCCGGCCAGTAGGCGAATATGTGATTGAGTCGTTATCGTAGTTGTTCCGAAACATGGTGGCGATCAGACAGATGAAAGTGTTGAACTTGTGCGCTCGTCCTGCACACCTCCCGACGACTTTCCCCAGGTTCTGAGTGAAAAATAGCAGCCGAGCGCACCAACGATGACGGTTCGATTTCCCCAGCAGCCGCCGAAGCCGCGGCTCCGCCAGTTCCTGACACCGCTCTTCCACACCTTACTAGCTGCGTCCACAGTATACGTAGCGTTCCATGTAGTGTGGCATCGGCTCGAGCATCGAGAAGAAGAACGACGCTTGTTGGCGCTTTCCCGTCAGTACGAAGACCAAATTCAGGCATTGGCTGCTCCGAAGCGCCGGTGGTTTTCGTGGTGGTGAGAATAGTAGAGAACGGAATGCCTAGGATAGCAGGATAACATAACAAGAGATAACGGAATGGGCTAGATAGCAAGAGATAAATGGGATCGCAGGATAGCAGGAGTTAATGAGAAAGGACTAGAAAGCTGGCCACGCTGAGGGCCCTCGCTGGCGGATACAGAGATATAAAGGTGTAGCATGTAATAGCAAAAGGTGCTGCACATATATTGGCAGATTCATTAAGTCTGTAGCAATGTACATCATTATCAGGAATTCTAGCAATGCATCATATTCATCAGTAACTCTGTAGCAGTAACTCAGCGCTCCCGTCCCTCAGGCTTCGAAAACTTGCTGGAAAACTTGACCAACTTGGAAGCGGTGCTCGAAAAGGACGGTGCCTGCAGCTCCACGGTGTATATAGAGGCTCCGTCGAAGCTCGTGTCCCCTTCGTCTACCCTCTGCATCTTGTTGATGAGCGCCATACCAACCTCGAAGGGTATACGGTTGTACTTGCGCATTCTGTACGATGGGTTCTTGGTGAAGTCTTCGTAATTGTCCAGCCTCAACAAATCAATACACTGCCGGAGCTCTTCGAACGTCGACTGCAACGCAACCGATCCTCCAGTACCTGCCTCTTCGGCAGCATCAGTACTGTACAATTGTCTCATGAGGTCCTCCAAATACCTGATGTCCAAATCAAAATTCGTGATGGCCGTCATGTTGTAGCGCTCGCAATCTTGAAGGATGTTCAAAAAATGCTCACTGATGAAATCAAAACTCCGGAAGAGTCCCAACGTACGGAGCGATGAAGGAAGATTCGAAAACGTGGAGGTGAAAATGTTTTCCAAATACAATGCAAAATCCTTGACAAAGTAGCTTGCGTCGTCATTCGGACGTGTGGGTAGCCAGTCATTGTACTCAACGGTCTCTAACAAGTCCTTGATCTTCAGGTCAACCATGTTGAAAATTGCATCCTCGGAGTACTTCCTGACACGACTGAGATGGTCCACGGCCCGCAACACAAACGTTCCTTTGGCATCGATATTGTTGATCCCAATACCTGTCTTTGTGCGAAGCTTGTTGTTTACCAACTTACCGATCTCATAGAGCGAATACAAGTAGTACTCGAGATTGACATAGGTTTGTGAAATAACTTCCTTGTTGTGGGAATTCTCATCGATGAATTCTCTGAAATCGTTACTTATACCAAAGTTCTTCTCATTGCCAAGTGCTCTTTCAAAGATGTCGTTCACAATGATCGAATTGATCTCGTTTTGCTCGTGACTGTAATATCTGCCAATAAACGTCAACGAGTCATCCAAAAGCGATCTTATCCAAATACAGTAGTCCACGAAATCCTCACTAAAGGGAAAGCTGACTGGCATCTTTTTGATTTTGTCCTTCGCAAAATATACGTCTGGATGGTACCAGCATACCCTCATAACATTGTCATAATCTTCCTTATTGCCGACAACAAGTGGCATGTAATGGTCTGCGTGTATCAGTTGAATGAAGTCAGCACGGAATTGCTTGATAAGCTCAGGAGCAAAGTGGTCTCTGAAGACAACCATCAAGACCTCGTACAACTCATGAATGCGGTACTCATTGTTCTCCATCACCTGGATGAAGTCGCCTAACAAGTCCTTGAAATCAATCAAATCGTCAATGTTGAACAGATGGTTGTGCAAGTACTTCAAGAGCACTGGTTTTAATTTAGTGACATACGAGTCCCACAAGTCATTAGAGTTGTCGTTGGACCGAAGCTGAAACTTTGTGGCAATGTTGATGTGTTTGTCTGCCACGAAAAATGCAGCTATTCTCTTCATATACTCCTCCAAGACGTTCAAGTCACTGAAATCTGCGGATGTTTCTGCAAAGTTTGAGGTACCAGTGTCGGCATTGACGGAAGAAGTTATGGGGTATATGACCCGGTTGTACTTTTTCAACCACTCCTTGTGGTACATGCGTGAGAGTTGCTCGTCTTCGTTGAGAGTCTGGTACACGAGCATGGCATCGTACAATGTAGCTGAGTTGATCAGGAGGGTTTTGTCAAAGAAGATGTTGTAGCTTTTGGATGGATCTCGAATGGCAACTTCAATGGGCGAGTTGAGTTTATGTGGAGTGAAGCTACTTTCTGGACCCTCCGCCTTCTTGACAGCGTCCCAGTTATCTTGTAATTGGATGATGTTATCGAACAAGGAGTCGCCAATGGCCTCAAGCTTGCGTTCGATATTGACGCTGACCCATTTGCACAAGTTGTCGAACGACTCATCCTTGATAGTTTTCGTTAAGAGAGGAATGGAGTCGTAGATTTTGACCGCAAAGGTAAAGTTCTCCACCTTCGGCAAGTGGATGTTGGTGAGTTCATCTATGAGCTTTAACGCGCTGAAGTATTTGTGCTGCTTGATGAGCTCGTGTGTCTTGTTGGTGATCTCAAGCACCTGAATACACAAGTTGAGAACATTGGACGTCTCGTTGATTTTGCTTGTGACGTCGTTGCACTTGATGAGCTCCTTCTTGCGGGACACGAGCTCGTACACCGACTTGTTGAGGAACAGACTCACCTGCTGAAGGCTCTTTCCAAGATCAGCGGACTCGAGGTGGATGGTATCGATGGAATCTATGCACGAGTTGATGTCCTGGGTGGAGTCCATGGATAATTCGGTGAGCTCGTTGTCCTTGTCGTGCACTATGTCGTTGAGTTTGCGGATCAAATCCGATAAGCCGTTCGTTCTAAGAGCATCCTTGACAATCGGCGCCAAACTTTCGAGATAGTCGTCGGAATTAAGCGACGTCTGAAAGATTTCTTCGTCACGAAGCAACAAATTCTCAAGCTGCACGGTGTCTGTGACCGGCTTGGACACCTTATCATCTCCAGAAACAGCCAGAGGAGCCATTGTGAAAAGGATCGATGGTGGAAGATTACGCTGTTGTTGATCCCAATGGGTGCGATTCCTGCAGAAAACATCAATCCATCGACATTGGGTGCAAACCTTACGCGAGAGAACACTGGCCACGGGAACTTTTAGAAGCCTAGACTATGCAGAATAACGTGCTTGTGCTTGGAGCACCACACAGCGGAAAATTGAGAGCGTCAGAAGTGATAGGAGCCGAAATAGGCATGGTAAATGTTTCTGACAACAGCCATTCTGGGATCATATTCAAGATTGCAAGACAAACGAAGTACTATAAACACGAACTCAGCATCATGGTGGACGAGTACCCAGAGAAAAGAGAGACGGAAACCACTTTGGCCGATTTGAATAGGTGGAAGGACGAATTTTCGGCAGATGAGATGGCCGAGTTGCGAGCTGCTCTCGACGGATTCCTTTTCTGCATCGATGTGGACAATGAATCAAGCATAGAGCACCTAGACGACACCATGGACACACTAGAGAACATCTATGAGGTGCTAGGAGGCATAGAGTGGCCGGGGTTTATAGCTGTTGTTGCTTTTGGAGGTGCTGACCACGAGTTAGTAGAAGACGCTGCTACTTTACGGGGCATAGAGTACATCAACATGGAGCTCAGTGGAGTGGGAGAGTTCAGAGACAAGCTTGGGCGTGACAGGTTGGTGGAATTGCTCGATACACACGAATGGTCGGACATGAATGTTGGAGACTACGATAGCTACGACTCCAGAAAAAAGCAAATGGCTCTGGAAATGACACAGCCGCTCTTAGAAAGCGAGAGTGATAACACTGAAACCGCTGAAAAAGGATCAGCGCACAACGTGGAAGAGTTTGACCGCATTGTCGAAAAGCTCAAGCAAGCCCGGCTCAAAGCCGACTCGTTGGAGGGAGAAGAAAAGGAGGCATACGCAAAGCAGGTGATGGAAGATGTGCTTCTGTACATCTAGCACTGAAATGAGCGACTGCATTCTCTACAGCGATTCATGAACCATACATTAACTACAACTTGGCCCGGTCTCCGAACCCAACTTTGCATCCTGGCTCGAAGTAGCACTCCTGGCAGTCTTCTTCCGCTACGCCATTCTCGTGGATCAACACCGCAAAGTCTATGTACGGCACCAGCTGGTCTATCACCACCATCGGTGCATGCCAAGTTCCCACACCATATGTTACAGACTGATTTCCCTTGCATACAAAGGCCCTCAATGACTTGGGATCGGGAAGCCGCTGAGGCGACGACTCATCTGTTTTCGCCACGATGACCAAGTAGCTGTCTTTGTCTCGTTGCTGGCCCATCGGCACAAACGTCTGGGTCGAGTACGGATGTCTTTCGACAACCTTGGCGGTATATACATCTCTGTCAATGAGGTGCTTAGGCGCAGAGCACCGGAAGATGTTCCAGTTGGCGCTGGCGGCCTGGCCGCTTTTACAAGTATCGTATCTATTGATAATGGGTGCAACTTTATGGATCTTGAGAGCGGTGCCGTAGTTGGCGGCTGAACTAGCTACATTCTTGGACTGGTGGTCAGCACTTATGACTCCGCCGTACTCGGAAAATGCCTCAGGAGTAAGCGGAACTGCACGAAGGCCATAGTTCTCGGCAAAAGTGTGAAGAACCATGCCGCCGGAGGTCGCCGAGACGCTATCTGGTCGCACGGTTACGCCAGGACATCCGTGCACCTGCGAGCCCGGTGCACCAGATCGCCATCACAATCACACAACACCCTGCTTGACCATGTCGTTCAAAGGATACAAGAGTTTGCGGGATGCAAATACGAATGATGATGCATCCACAGCCGTCAATGAAGACGAATACAACTCCAACGGACCGGCCAGTGTGGTATATATGCCGGAAAATGGCGATTTTCACGACGACACTTCGACACTTTTCAATGGAAACGGCCAGCTGCTGTCTCTGAGAGCATTTCCAGAGCGCCAGCAGCACCTCAATGCGTCGCTCCAGCAGCTCCACTACAACGAAAACCGCATTATGCTCGATCGAGCCATCAATCTGACGGTGGAGTTGATCCATGAACTCACCGGAGAGAACCAACAGCGGCCCATCTTCTATCCAGCCGACGCTGAGGACTCCAGCCAGGTGCTCCTCAACTCCACAAGAGCGCACTTGGCCTTAGTCAGAAATAACAGCACAAGCAACGCTAACAACGGCACCAGCAACCTCTCGGCCAAAACTGTAGAAAAAGCAAAGATGGATACCACCGACATTCCCACGTTCCGCCTCCTCAAGCTAAACGTGAAACTAAGCGCCAACAATAGTGACAACTTTGTCCTGACACTCGACAAGTCGCTGATTGCGGCTCTTCTCGAGAAGAAGCTCAACCAGCAGATCAAGTACTTGTTGAACTTGAAAGACAGAGTAGACGACACCTCGTCCAAGGTTTTTGTCACGGGTGACTTGAATGCCGGAAAGCTGACCTTCTGTAATGCTCTTCTTCGCCGAAAGGTACTTCCAGAGGACCAGCAACCCTGTACGTCGGTCTTTTGCGAGGTCATAGATGCTTACAACGAAAACCGCGGTGTGGAAGAGGTTCATGCCGTGCCTATTGGAGCAGAATATGACATCAAGGATGCCAGCACTTACGAGGTGCACCCCTTGAATCTGTTGGAGGACCTTGTGTACGACTGTGACAAATACAGCCTCCTCAAGGTTTACGTCATTGACAACCAGACACTCCAGGACAGCTTGCTCCGCAACGGTGTCGTCGACATCAAGCTCATTGATGCTCCTGGACTTAACATGGACCTGTACCAGACCACTCAAGTGTTCTCCAGACAGGAGGAAATCGACTTGATTGTGTTTGTGGTGAACGCCGAAAACCATTTTACATTGTCTGCAAAGGAATTTATTGCCGCTGCTGCCGCAGAAAAACGCTATGTCTTTATCGTTGTCAACAAGTTCGACAATATCAAGGACAAAAACAAGTGCATGAACAAAGTCTTGGAACAAGTGAAAAACCTTTCACCCGACAGTTACAAAGACGCTGAAGAATTCGTCCATTTTGTTAGCTCAAACGAATTCGATGGTGGCGACGGCGGCCCAGATGACAACCCAGATGATGACCACAACGGACATCCGGACTTTGACAAGTTGGAAGCATCCTTGCGTAAGTTTGTTCTTGAGAAGCGTGCTCTTTCGAAGCTTCTTCCTGCTAAAAACTATCTCAACAATCTTCTTGACGACCTTGAGACTTTGGCAAAGATCAACGAGAAAATGTATGTCGAGGAAAAGAACGAAAAGACAGCTGAACTCGAAAACCTGGCGGCTCCAAGCTACAACAAGATAAAAAACAAAAGCAACAAGGCGACTGATACCCTACACAGACTTATAGAAGATACTTGCTCTGATGTTTACGAATCTACGAAACAGGAGATACTCAATACTGTGAACACGTTTGGTGACGAGCAGATTGTGCCATACCATGGTTTGCAGTATGTTTATGAATACGCCAAGGCTACACAGCAGGCAATGGTGGACACCATTCTTTCATCATTGACATCTTGCGAGGAACGTGCCAAATTAGAGACCGAAAGCAAAGTGAACGAAATCATCCTGGTCGGCGAAGCTACACTTGGAGAGGGATTCTTACAAGGAAAGGTATTCAAGTCGGATCTCATGTACACTAGGCGCAGAGATACCATCAAGCGCAAACTCAATGATCAGATCGAGTTTTCAGACTTCTTTGATCCTTCAATTGATTCCATCATTCTTTGGCTTGGTGTGCCACGCCATGTTACTGCCCATCTTCAGCAGTATAATCCCGTGTCACTTCTCAGTTCTGTCCCATCGTCGGCATCGTCACTCAAGGACCTGATACCTACACAGTTGACCCTACACACCTTGTATTCTTCCACCAAGTTTTTGACTGTTGGTGTGGTTGCCAAAAGAATGTATTCTTTAAGCTCGATTGTCAACACTGCCACTTTGAAGAGACTTGCTGGACCCGTCATCTTGGGTATCGCTGGGTTCTCGATATACTACCTCGTCAACGATATCCCCAATGCTTTCCCCAGAAAGCAAGCACGCAAGATCAAAAAGCAGATCCAGGAGTTGGACTATTCCCATGTGAACGCCGACAGAATCGCCAAAGAGTGTAGACAAGTGTTGAACTATCCAACCAGACAGGTTTTGAATGGCTTCCAAACAAGCATCGACAAGAGATTGCTTGAAAAGGAAAAACTCGAGAAGCAAATCCAAGATGCTGACTTGAGCTACGGCTATTTCCACGACATGTTGACCAAGATTCTGAACCAGAAGCAGTCCCTCGCGTCTATCAACTTGGAAGTGAACACCGTTGATTAACGACCGTAATGAATATTGTACATAGTTTCTATAAATGCTTCCGCTGTGCCCACATCACCGCCAACGCTACAAAGAACACAACGATACTGAGGGTGAAGCTCAAGTCAAACGCTTTGCTGTAGCAGCCCTTACCCAAATAGCACACACCGGTTTTCGGATCGGTATTGCTGTCGTAGACGTGCCCAAAGTACTTATTGAGCACGTACAAGGTGATCAGAGGACCGGTGCAAATGAGGCCCCAGGTTGTGGAAAAGGTTTCGGTCCCAAACTTTTCGGCCATGATAGCTGGATACGTGCCAAACACCAAGCCGTAGCTGGCGCCGATAATGGCGGACGAAAGCGAAAGGTGTGCAAGCTTGTTGGAGTTGATAAGGATCAACTGGCCACATGCAAGGGCCACAATGGTGAGAAGGACAATCCATAGTCTCTGAAGTTTGAACTTCTTGTGCAAAACATCAGAAAAAATGCCTGAAAGCAAGCGCCCGGAAAATGAAGCCACAGAGATAATACCAACCTGAAGAGCCTGGCCCGCTTCCAAGTCGTTGGCAGGGGTTCCTTCATAAGCGACATGGGCGGCTACCACAAAACCCACCGAATAGATGTAGGTTTGGCCAATTCCACTCAAAATTGACACGATGATGTAGTGGCAGAGGAATGTGTTGCTCTTGAGTAGCGATAGCACAGCAGAACCCGAACCAGCCGAGTCCGCTACATTATCTCTTGGTGGACTATCGTCATGAGTGTGGGAAGGATCAATTCCACTCAACAATGCCGACTCTTCATCCGGTTCTGGGACCTGCAGCTCCTTCAATGTCACGAACCACGAACACAGGAAGGTGACGGCGCCACAGAACATCGCTAGAAAACCCAAAAAGCCACCGGTATTGTTCTTGAAGAAGTGGGCCGCTATCACCGAGAACATAGTGGCAGAAAGTCCATATGCGCTGACGGGAAGAGCACTAGCAGATCCCCTGTGTTTGGGGAAGTTGGCCTGAGCAGCCTTGATGGTGGAAAAGTAGCACACGATCGACCCGAACCCAAGAAGCACCATGGACAAGCAGATGAACAGCATGCTTTCCCACCGATGAACATAAACCTCGTGCAAGCCGAAATATCCAACCATTATGCAGAAGGAGCCGGCTAATATCGCATAAGGTGGTCCTTTAGCATCAATGATCAATCCAGCAGGAAGCCCACCTATTCCTGACCCAATGTTCGATGCCAAAGAGATGGTTGCAGAATGCAGGGCCGTCAACCCTATTCTTTTTACAAGCTGCGGGGCATATACACCATAGAGATAGGGGGTCCCCGAAGCCAAAGCAACAAGCACAGAAGCCAACAAAGACACGATCATTGCCAAAACCGCTGCCTACAGCTGTCTTATCAGTTTCTCCGATAGGAGCCGTGCAGGAGCGCACCCGGTGCATCGCCCTGCATTCAGTGTCAAATTGAGTGCGTCGACACAAGCAGTTATTCCGGTGCCAGCTCCATTATGGCTAGACTAGACAACAAGGAGTTCTTGCAAAAGCTCCAGACCGAGTTGGCTGAAAATGCTGGCAAGAAATCGGTATATTTGACACAAAAACGTATGGATCTGCCGGTTGAGGATTCACATTTGGGCGATTTACCATCTAATGTAGTCGAAAAAGAGGACTATCCTACCAACACAAGCACCTATCCGGTGTTGATACGAGCTACGTTGAACGGCAAGAAGACGAGGATATCCACAGTAGTGCAAACAGAACAATTGGATTCCTTTTGGACCGAGTATGTGCAGATCCTCAAGACCGGCTTCGTTGGCTTGAGAAAGAAAGACAAGAGAAAGAAGAAGAAGGGAGGTAAATAGGCATGGAGTAACGATTCGTAATAATTGATGGGCATAAGCAATGCAGTCGTAGTATAAACTCATGAGGACGGCGGCTCATCCTCTACGATGAGCATACCGTTGGGGTAGACAAAGTCCACTTCTCCAACAGTACTGCCCCAGTAGTCTTTTAGCAGGCTCCTAGGTGGCACCGAGGACACCAACGTGAACTTAAAGTCCTGTGGAGCCACCTCTAGCTCTATAGTGGTGGCGGAGGCATTTTCTTGTTGGCTGTTGAGGTAACCTCGTCTGTAAAGCTCCACGAATTCGTAGATTTCTGTCACTTTGGCGCTGCTAGGAAGCTTGAGCGTCAACCGGGAGCCGTCTCCAAAACGTATGCCGACCCTAGCGCTATTTTGGTTGGAAGTTTGGCTGCTCAACAGATCAAAGTACGACACCCGCAGCTTGAAGTATGCTTCCAACTGGCCATCTCGTTGTCTCTGAAGCTTCTTCGCTCGGTCTCGGGCCAACAGGTTCTGGTAATTGATGTCCTGCTGCTTCACAAGCACCTGGCTCATGAAGCTGTTCATTAATTCATGGCGTATTTCTCGAAGATCACCCTCGTACTTGGCTATTCTTGCCTGGAACTTGCTGGCGATGATTCTCTGGGCTCTAGCTCGGTCCTTGACACGGCCCTGTACTTTCAGCACAAGCAGAATCTTTGGTGGAGACTTTACAGGCCCCAGAGGCATCATGGTGGTCGAGCGAGTGAGACACAAGAGCCCCAAAAACGGAAAACGAGTCACATTGAGCGAGTTGGCCAACTGGTACAGCTCGGAGTTGGTAAGGTCTCCACCCCAGATAATGAAGTCTGGGTCTTGGAACAACGACACAAACTCTGGCGCAGTGATTATGTGCTGAAACATCCCAGAAGAACCTTCGGACTGAGGGTGGGCCAAGTATACAAAGAGAAATTTGGCTCTATTGGTAGCCATGAAGAGCGCCTGGGTGTAGCTTCCCTGGAAAAATGGCGGGAGTCTGTGCAGTGGTTCAGCAGGACTCAAGTTGTACTCGATTTCTTGCACAAACTTGTTGGCATTATCAATGGGGTCTGTCAGCATTGCCGCAGAAGTGTATTTGTCTCGAAAGTACATCACCTTGATGAAAGCAGCGATCAAGCGGCACAAAACCAACAGGAATATCATGAGCGGCTTGTAAACGAACACCTGGAGGAGGGTGCTGACCCGGAAGAATGCATGGTTGAGATTATGCGATGTCAATGCAGCTCGCGGGGCGGAGACCGGTTCCTCACCGACGGGACCACCCTCGGAACTCGCAGGATAGGATCCCGGAACTGGCTGTGGACCGGACTCTGCATCTGCGCCATCATTGAGCGGCGCATACTGCTGGCCCAAGTAACGACGTGCAAAGTTGTCGAATATGTTCGTCATAACGATTATCGTAAAATCGTGCGGTTTTGTTGTGTCTGTGCACGAACTATATATTGATACTCAAGACTTTGTATGACAGTAATCGCCTGCGTAGCGTAATGGTTAACGCGTTTGACTTCTAATCAAAAGATTGCGGGTTCGACTCCCGCCGTGGGTTCGATGCGGATTTAGCTCAGTTGGGAGAGCGCCAGACTGAAGTCGACTTCAGTCAAGAAATCTGGAGGTCCTGTGTTCGATCCACAGAATTCGCATATTTTTTTGGCTGCAGTTACTAGAAGGTTGCGCTTGATCTTGCAAGTGCTAGTAGTCCACAATTCATCAGAACCAGAATGTCGTTTTAGAATCGAAATATCTTGGTTACTTGTGAGGGACTCAGGTACAAGATTTGAGTATGTTGCTATGCATTGCAGAAACTTTTTATGTAGAATTTTAATTTCAGCTGCTTATAGCAGAGATTTGACTATCCTAATCATCGTAATTCTATCATAACTTTTTCATCTTTTCGTGACACATTTTCACAGCTTCAACGGGAATACCAAATACCGGATGAATGGGTAAGGTATATGCATCAGTCGACTTCGCTGCTATTCTGTAAGCTACTGGGGCGTCTCCTTTTTCCAAGTAGTACTGGTGTTGTGTTATGCTCAATCCGCAAAGCACATAATTAGTGTGGTAGAAGTCCACCATTTTTTCTGGCTTATCTTTGAATCCTCCCAGTTCCGACTGACAGCACTTAAGTATGTATATCTGCAACGCTTCTCTGTCAAAGAGAGAGCCTGTTTCTAGCATCATTTCGAGTAAAGGGAAAGTTGCGCCCACCCAGTAGCTATAGCAGCCATCGACCAACTTTCCAGTTCTGCCTGACAAGCCACCTTCCAATTGATGCTGGCGCATTACTGACCAGCGAAGAAACGCATGTACATTCAACTGGTCAGTAGGAGTCTCTTTCAATGCAAGAAAATAGCTGGCTAGTGCACAATACAGGTATCCACCATGAGCTTCTGTTCCTGGGGTTCCAGAAAAGCCACCTTCGTATGTCTGGCAGGTGCTGACCCACTTGAGAGTATTGTGCAAGAGCTCAGGTGTCGATATACCCAAGAGAGAGGACACCACAAGCACACAGTATGTCGAGCGAGTGTCGCTTTCTCCATTTTTGTGCATGATGAACGAGCCGTTGGGTTGTTTCAACGACATAAACCACCGGTAGAGGTTGCTCCGTATGTCCAGCAATGTCTCCCAGTCCTCTATAAGCACCAATGCTAACACAGAAGCATAGGTGGATGCACAATGTCCGATTTGGCCCACTCCGCTGCCGATGCCCTGGGCTCCTTCAGAGACGATATTTCGGCGTATTTTTTCTCTCACAAGCTTTCGTGTGGTATCATCTATCTTATGGTTCATGGCAGCGTACGAATTGATCAACCAGTACAACATCCATCCGTGGTTGGCGTCTAGAACGACATACGGTGCTGGAAGTGGTGTGTAGAGACTGCGATCAACGAAGTCTAAATGCTTCTCCAACAGGAAATGTGTGGTTAGGCGGGATGAGCCGTGCTTGTATATGTCTTCGATTTGACTCGTGACATCCGCTTGAGCTTCTGAAGTTTCGCTGGCGTACTCTTCGGACATGATGGGCGGTTCCCGAAGCATCATCGTGAGTTTTTCGCCAATTGGCTTGTCCGATTCTTCCATGCTCAAGTGCTGGAGAATGTCCTCGAATTGGTGGTCGTCCACAGATGTCATGCTGTTTCTCATTAGCTGAAGAAGATACGCAGCGCTTTTATGGGACATTTTGACAGGCACGATATGCACGTTAAATTGATGCGATTGCCTATTCGGGCCTGCACAATACACACTGATGCTAGGTCGTTTATTCATAAGCTATTTGTAGGTGTCTGCAATGTAGGTGAGCACTATCTCGTAGCACACAATGAACTGGCGGAGGTTCTGCACCATGGACACCCGCTGGGTTCTTTGCAGCTGGACCGATTTGTAAATGAGGTCGTCCTCACCCCAGCCGTTGATCTTACCGTCGCTGGAACCCTGCAACTGTTTGCGGAACCGATCGAGCACCATGTCCGTGGTGATGAAACAGCCAGTGCGTCCACACCCGGCGGAACAGTGTACTACGATTTGTCTGCTCAAACCTTCGTCTTCGAGCAACTTGTTCTTGTAGTTGAGAAGCCCGATGATGCCTTTGCTGGACTGTGGAACGCCAAAGTCTGGCCACGACTTGTATTCGATCTGGTACACTTTCTGCATGGGACAGTCCTGCTTGAAAAGTTGCAAGTAGCGAACAATGAAATCGTCGTGGTCCTCAACCGATACTTTCTTTATCTCGATCTGGCTGGCTGGGTACACTTGCGAGTCGAAGTACTTGCTTTCCTGTCCCACAAGCTCGGCTGGTCTCTGCTTGTTGAGACACACAATGACATTCACACCGTTGTACTGGATCAGTTTCCAGAAGTCCTCGTACGTTGCCGGAAGTGGATTCTGGGTAGCGATGTAGCGAAGATCCGACAACTCCTCAAAGCTGATGTAGTTGGCATTGATGTAGTCGTCATCCAGCTCGTCGGTGTGCTTCTCCACCTTGACGCGAGAGTGCTCGTATGGCCAGATGTTCTTGTACCGATTCTTGTACCCATTCTCGATGCCCTTGGGAAGTTCGTAGTCTGTCGAGTCACAGGCTGGACAAAGAGCACTGGGTGTACACACCAGAGGACTGTGTTCCATTGCCTTGACGGACCCGATGGCGGTTTTGAGACGCACCTGTTCAGCCTTTTCGACCTTGTTAAAGCGCTTGGCCAAGGTCTGGACAATTTCCGACTCGTCGGTCGTCACCAAGAAACGAAGCCACTTGGGCAACGTATCGAGATGCTTGTCGATTCCTACGGGTACCTTGAAGTGGTAGTTGAAGCTGGAAATGTCGTCACTGGGTCTTGGCGACGACTTCCCACCGATAGACAGCAAGAACTTTTGGTTCGATGGGGTGGCTGAGGGAAGTGTGAAACCACCAAAGAGTGATGGTTTGCTTGAAGAAGCCAGCTTCAGGCCGCTTACAGCCAGCCCGTCTTCACGTGTTGGCGAGGAAAGGGGCTTGGAATCTATAAGGCACGAATTCTGCACGCTGGAGAATCCCCCGTCCAAGCAGTAGAGCTCGAAAGCACCATGGTGACAATTAAATGAGTTGAACTTGGCGAAGATGTTGTAGATTAGCGCCGAGCATTGGTTTCTGGTGCTTTCGCAATCGTAGACGAGTACCTTGAGCGGAGGCTTTTCGTCACAGGCATCGACATATTCAGTCAAAAGCTGTTTCTGAGGGCTGTCCACGGGAATGGAGTTGATGATACAGTTGAGAGAGTACGAGGCACGCTTCACGAGCGTAGAGGGAACAGCAAGGTGAATGGCGTTGGTTATACGAGAAACAGAATATGCCTGGAATGACCGTACGTCGATAATGACGGTTTTTTCGTTGCTGAACAGCTCCAATTCGTCTGGAACAAGTAACCGAACCGCATCTGGAAGTTGGTGCTGGGCGGATGCATTTGTCTTTGTAGGACTGGTGAGCTTCAGAGGCGAAGTCTTGAACAATTGGAATTGCGGTGCAATCCCACTGGTCTTATCATAATTTGGTGCTGCAGACTGACCTTCAGTGAAAGGCCCGGAACTGGTGTCGATTTCTGGCGTTGAAATCATCGATGGACTAACGCCTCGTCTTGTAGCAATTTGAGAAATGGGGCAGCTTTATGTTCATATCAGCGAACCAAGCGATGTGCAATGCACGCATGACGTCACGGCGCGGCGCGGCGGGCATGCAAGGGAAATGAAAGGCGGGTTGGTCCACCTGACGCCAAAAGCCGGAAAATAGAGCTGGCAACACAAAAAGCACACAGGATATACTTGAGGACATCAAAAACACACATGCGAAGTATGAGAGCTTCAGACATGCTTTTAACCCAGCCTTCGTGCTCCCAACAGACGCGGCGTCCTGCACAGTAACAAGGGGACCCGTTCTAGAAGCCTTCCTAATGCGAACTCAGGGCCGCCAAACCTTGTTAGCGAGCGGTCTTGTGAGGAGACAAATATAGCTGCGAAATGGATCGCATATGTGCCGCAAGTAGCAAATGAATGCGCTCAGTCCCCTCCTATTTGGGTTTGGCCAATAAGGTTTTCCGTACTTTCCTCGGTGCCGTTTATACTTGCCCCACGAAGTAGGCCGGTGGTGTCTTCATCTCCCAGAACGAGATTGCTGGCGCCTGCTACTGTTTGGAACGTTGCCGCAGCGGCCTTGGCCTGTGCCAATTGGCTTTGGAGATCGTCGATGTGGAATTCAAGCTCGCGAAGGTGTCGCTCTTGCTGCTCAAGACGTCTCTCCTGCTGCTCAGAAAGCAGCCTGTAGTGCTCAGCGTTGTCCTCTGCAGCGCTGAGCTGTGTCTCTACATTTTGGAGCCGTTTTATGTAAGTTTGTCTGACTTCTGCCATACTTTGCAGCAATTGCAGCTCATTGTGGTGCAATTGAGCTACCAAGTCTTCGTTTTGATCGCTCAAGTTGCGGTTGGTGACTGTGAGCTGCTGAATGTGGCGGTTGAGCAGGCGTATCGTTTCGTCTTGTTTCTCTAGACGGGCAAAGAGTGGGCTCTGGCTGTAATCAACGGCCGTTTTGCGGTCTGATGAAACGCTATGGATGTCAGATTCAAATCTGGTAACGCGGGGCTGTTCTGGTGGCTCCTGTTGCCCTAATTGATTGTCTTTGACATGCGGAAGCTCGTAATTGGCGGCATTGATTTGGTCAAGACTAGCTTTCACCGCATAATAAAGCCTTGATTTTTCCATTAAGCGGACGAGACGAAGGATGATATATAAGACAGGTTCATTCAATAAGCTGCTACACCTATAGATCACTTCTAGCTCTCCTACTTGTACTTCTTGCAGTTGTATCTTCCCCAACTTTCGTAGCCGATGCGTTCGCACTTCGCGAAAACAACGCGGCTCACGACTCTATTTACAACAACGGCTGCCAAATTCGCCCTGTCAGCCTGTCAACCCTGCCGACACCTCTCTAAACCGTCGCTAGACGCACCATGGCGCACCGCCGTGTCCGGAAAACCCCAGTGATGGAAAAAATATGGTCCGTTCCCTTCGATACGTTTTTATGGCTAAATGAACTACGGGCATCTATTGACTGGGATACCCATGCCCGCAAGGTGGCAATTCCTCTAGGAGTACTTTCTAGTGTTCTTTTCTACGCTGCAGCTGCTATTCGCTATGATGCATTGTCGCAGCAGCAGTTCTATCGTGGAGCAGTGTTCTCGTCCAACCACAAGATTTACGAACGAGTGCGCCAGCGTGCTGTTACAGGTAATCTTGGACTGCCCTTGGATGGTAATGGAGACGACAAAACTTCATGGCTGATGCTTTGGCAAATGGCTGCAAATTGCGTGCTTTTGGCATTAGCTACTGCCTCTCTTGCCAACTTTATATCGGTGTACTTTTTGTCTTACCGGCCGTATACCCTTTTATACCACACGGGGTCATCGCCATCGCTGTCTGCTACACGCTTGCACCTCACAAACGACGACCTGTCTTGGTGGTCAAAAGTTACTTCGCTTTTCGTTTCGCAGGACACTTCGTATCTCGACTCCGATCTGGACCTGTCGTTGATGGATGAGCTGTACAGCGAAATCAATCTCTTCAAGAAAGATGTGTGGCAGCTCCAGGTATGGGACCCGTCCCGTTTTTCACTCATGCTCAGCTCTACATTTTCGCCGCCGTTGTTATTGTTGATATATTTTGCGGGTGGACCGCTTCCGGTATACTCTCTAGCTACTGTCTACTTGGCCGCCAGCAGCATGTGCTACGTCACGCTCGACAAGTTCTTGTTGCTTGTCGCCGACAAACAGATCCTCTACCAGGAAATGTTCCAGGAGTACAACAAGAAGTTCGTGTTGCCCAAGACGTCGATTCTCCGCAAGGACGCTGTCATCGATGCCACTTTGGGGCCCCGCATTCTGGCCGACTACACGGTGCAAACCGAGCCTGTTGCCCATCTCCACACCGCCAAACTGAAGGTGTTCATAACGCACGACATCAACGGAAAGGCCCACAATACCGCTCCCAAGCAGTCGCACTCTCGATCGGTGTCGCCAGCCAAGGAAGAAGACGTCTTCCCCAGACTGTCGAAGTACAGAGGTGAGGGCCGTCCACTTGAGTCGCCTTTCCGCACACCGCTTCATCCTGATCCTCGTCTCGGCTACCAGAGTCGCCAACAGTGGTATACGCTGTCGACCCCATACCGTCGCAATTCCCGGCAGGAGTTGCAAACGCCTTTCCGGCTGAGACAGCATAGCCCGTCCAGACAGTTGTCGCCAGGCCGCCATACGTCTCCGTTGAGGCTCTCGTCACAGCTCGAACCTATGTCACGACTGCCCAGTCCGTCAAAACTGCGGCCCAGATGGCACTAGCTCTGCTTATAGTTCATTAAATCCGAAAAAATACCGTAACACACTTCCCACCACGCCCTGCTTCTGGTCTTTCTTCTGGTCAGCCCCGGTGGTGCTTGCTTTGGACGACATGAACAAGTTAGTTCCGTCCTTGATGTCCAATTTGACCATGTACTGCGACGGTATATCGCCCTCGATGATGCCCTGGTCTTTGTGCTTTGTTTCTGCTGCGGCGGTGGTGACTCCGCTGCCGATATCTTCGTTGACGGCCAACTTGCGCTTCTGTAACCGCTCGACGGCATCTTTTGTATATGGAATGACCCCCAATAAAACACCATTGAAGACCGCTCCGTTCTCCAGAAGAGCATCTAGCGCTGAGGCTGGATTGTCAAAGGTAAGCTTAGTCCACGAAGTACCGCTGAAGATCGGCACAAACTGCTTACCACGAACACCAACCGTCATGGCCTGCGGTCTGCGAAGCACCTCAAAGTCCTCCAAAATCGTGCCAAACTCCTGAAAATATGCAATGACCTGGTTGGCCATGGGTTCGGGGTAGCCAAAGACCAAGATGGCCAGTTCTCCGTTGTTGACCTGCTTGTTTTGGTCTTGTGCGTCCTCGGAAGAAGTGGTCTTGGGAACGTCCCGTGTGAAAATATTGCTGAAACTTTTGGGGTCCTTGCTGTCGGAAACTTTGTCCTGGTTGGCATTTTGCAGCGCCTTGAGCGAGATCAACACTTCATCGTTCAAATCGTAGATGGAGCGAGAAGGTGGGAGGTCTTCGTCGTTGGAATATACAAAGAAATCGTCCTGAGTTTTGGAAGTGTTGATGGCATCGTCAAAGCGGGTCACGTCCCCGGCAAAACTGGCGTCAAAAAAGCTGGAATTGGCATTTACGCGGTCAAACGAACCGGTTCCAAGTCGTTTTTGGTTGGTTCCAAACGACAAAACATTGAACTCGCCTCCCGTTTCCGCTTGCAACACATCCTTCTTTTCGCTGCCACTCTTCCTAGTAGCTGCAGACGATGATAAGTGGAATCCAGTCTTCTTTTTTGGTGCTAAATGACTAGGAATCACTCTTCTACGAGCGTTCTGCGTCCATTCAGGTTTTCCAGAAGTTCCTGGCTCATTCTTGATGCCCTGTGGTGTCAGAAAAAGTGCATTGTCACCGCCAGAAGAGCCTATACTCTGTGTACGGAACAAGGTTGACATTGACCTGGGTTGTTTGTTCACGAGTTGGTGAGAATTCCCATACAAATTCCGGCACACAGTCCAAGTGCACTCCTCATCTCCGATTTTATTTGCATCTTCTGCAATGCTATCTCCGGCTGAACGGTCTTTTTTGTACGACTCGTTGGTCAAGCTGCCTCCTATACGGCCAGACAGGAGAACAGACTACCAGTTTCGTCCCTTGGAAGCTAAAACAGCTTTTTTGCCTGGTTCCAATGGGTCGGCTCGTATCAGGTTGATGGACGGAAGTGAGTGTATAGTCAGCGTAAAAGCGAAGGTGGTGATTGCTGCGTTGGCAGGCGGGTTGATAGAATGTGACGTAGACGTCAGTGGCCATCGAGATGACTCCAACTACGTTTCCAACCTCAAGTACAACCTCGAGACGGTGTTGCTGGAAAACTTTCCCATGGACTGCTTGAAACTCACAACTAAGTACTCCTACAAACTCTACATAGATTGCATTGTGGTCAGCCATGCGGTGTATCCACTCGGACTCATGTCTTTGGCCTGCTACTTGGGCTTGAAGACGTCCCGCTTACCACTCTTGGTGAGTGAAGTCAACGATGCCGACATTGAAGAACAACCAACCTTTTCAGATGACTGGGATGAGGCCCGTTCGTTAGAGGACATCGAGGGCTTCCATCCACCCATATCTGTGGTCGCTGGTATCATCGGTTCAAATGTTCTTTTCGATCCATCTGCTGAAGAAGTGCAGGTGTTGGAAAACGGGCTTCTCCTCACCTGGTACGATGGAAAAGTCATCTCTCCAGTCTCCAACGTCAACCTCGCTACGGACTCCAAGAACACCAACTTCAGAGGTCTCAATCCCTCCTTGATCACAACTAGCATCTCCATGGCCCAGAAATACTGTGGTGACATCGTCAAGGCTCTCGATGCGGTTATCGAGCACGACAACAACACAGCCGGCACCATCTTCTAGATTACGTAGATACGTCTATTAATGTACTATACTTAGCAATGCTGGGACGAGTAGGCATGCACAATCACCGCCGTGGCCGTCTGGATGTTCATCGAGCGGATGACACCCACCTGCTTGATTTCCACGCAGAAGTCCAACTCGGCTAGCAAGTCGCCTGGAATACCCTCCTTTTCACGCCCAAGCAATATGAGCGACTTCTTGGGGAACTTGAGGTTGTTGTTGAGCTCCACAGATTTGTCTGTCTGCTCCAAACCAACCAAAGTGTAGCCCTCCGTTTTTTTCTGAACCATGAAGTTTTTGATTTGGTCCACTGTGACCTCTTGCATAGGCATCCAACGGTCTGCCGTCACAGCTACGTTCTTGAAGTGTGGGTTGTTCTTGGCTCGGATATCGTTGAGGGTAAGCAAGCCTGCTCCCAAGACATCGCACAACCGACATATGCCTCCAAGATTGGGTGCTTTGTCGACCAACGACGAGACAACTATCAAGTCGCTTCTATTAATTGTGCGTTCATCCAAGTCAATTGTTCCGTTCCAGGCACCACTTTTGGTTTGAAGCGGTGATTCGTCATGTCCGTCCTGCAACAAATTGGCAACACCAACTTCTCTTTTTGAGTCCTGGTGCTTCCTTTGGGCTACCCAGAGCAGCCTCTCATCTTCGCCGACATCTATTTCAAGAAGCAGAAGTTTTTCGTTGCTCAAATATTCTCTGATGATGTCTTCTGAAACTGAGTCGATTTGGCGGTCGCTGACTTTTAACAAAACACCACCTAAAAGCCCGACAAGAGACAAGTCGTTCTGGATGTTCCACATAAGCGCATCGCCATTTCTGTACTTGCCATAAGCTTCCGAATTGACCGCTGATGTATAGAGTTCGGATACCAAAGAGTAAATCTCGTCGGGAATCTTCAAGCCCTTTTCCTCGATCTCAGAGTAAATAGAGCATGTGAGCGAAAGAGAGAAGTGCCGAATCAACGCCTTGTTCGAAGTGGATCCGATGATAACATGCGGCAACAATTCGGTCAACAACTTGGATTGTTCTTCAACACCTAGCTTCTGCGACAGCAAGAACACAATTCGTTCATAAGCTGTGAACAATACAGGCATGCTACCAGAGCTCTCGTTAATGAGCGAAAAGCCTTCGAAGATCTGCTTGTAGTCACTCAACAACAAGGCCAAAATCCACTCGACGTAAATTCGGACTAAAGGGCTGGGCTCTTTGCCGAGCATTTCGAAGAACACGGCCACCAAGGACTTGTTCTGTGGAGGTCTCTTACCAAGAACGGCAACAACCACACTCAATAGCTGTATTCTTGTCCACTCTTCGACTCCATCCGTAGACTTAATTGGGTTGAAAAGATGCAATTCGTCCTCATGATCAAGGATATAGTCAAGCACTTTTGTACGGAACTCAGAAGACAATGAAGTCCCCAAAATTGAAATGACATTGATGCGTGCACTAATTTCTTGTGCTCCATATGTCTTTGCATAGAGTCCTCCGTCAACAAGCTCAAATTTAGTATCATAAAACGTACCTATGACAGATTCAAGCTTGAAGACATTATAGCGAATCTGGTAAACAGTGTATGCCAATACGAGAACTTCAGGCACAAACAGAATTTGCTCAAACTCCTGTTGGTGTGACATTCTGAAAACAAAGAGGCTCTCTGTCATTACAGGTAAGATGGTTCTTCTTCCAGAGGCATTCCGTATGACTGACAAGGCTACTTCGTGAATGTCGTTTCGAACCGCCAGATTTGTGGTCGACAAAGTAAGCAATTTGGAAGAAAAAAGATCCTGAATTACGGCAACTTGAAGCGATTTTTGATTGAGTTGGAGCCTCGAGGAATCCAACTCTTCCCAGATAGACGAAAGAAGATGGGACACCTTTTCTAAGAGTGTTTCGTCAGACGACTTTCCCAAGCATACTTCCGCAAATGAACAGACCGCTAAATTTCTTTCAAGGCTAGAAGAGCTTTTTATAAAGTTGATGAAGAGCAATAAGTCATCGTCAGAAGGTTCAATGTGGCCGCACCAGATGCTCAAAAGCTCAATGAAGTGTCCCTCAACTCTATCACGGATCTTATAAAAATTAGTATCATGCTTAGCAGCTTCTTGGGAATTGACAAAGAGGTGGTCCATGATATCAAATATGTCAGACATTGAGATAGCTGATGGTTCACCTCTCACCAACTTGTTGAAGAAACAAAAGGTGTCAAGCAGACGTATCAATGTAGAATGCTCACTGGACGCTAGCTCAGACTTCAAGAGCTTCAAATAGTTCTTGATACTTGAAGAAGTTGAAAGAACGGATAACTTATGACCATCGGCATTAGACAAGCGTCCAATAAGATCTGCGTCATGAGTCTTCTCTAGTCTCATTATCATACCTTCAAAAAGTTTCGAAAAGACTGGATTTTCACGCACTAATGTTAACTTTAAGCCGGAAGCCAATATCGAGCACAAAAACTCATCCAGTTGCTTTGAGATGAAGATCTCAAGCTGCGGCCAAGATCCCTCACTAAATAGATCCGCCAATCCAAATGCCATAATCTTTTCGTCCATCAGATCAGTTATGTCAAGAAGAGCCATAAAGTCGTCTTCACCAATGTGGTTATCCTTCAAATATGCCAAAATACTATCTATTTCTCGTTTCAACACTCTGTTCCCATTGAACTTTAAGAACTTGAGGAGGGCGAGTACGAACTCTCTGAGCGAAGTCAATTCAAACTTCAAGAGCAACCGGAGGTATATTGTTTCAGACGTTGTTTCAAACACATCACCCTCACAATTGCACTCGAACAAGTCAATCAAAGGAGCCAAATGCCGCTTGTAAGACAAAATCGAACTGTCGATTCCTTGCAACAACCCGTAGCAGAGGTATATTCTAGCCGGATCAAATGCTTCTTTATGCTGTTGTAAAACTTCCAAGATGATCTGAGATGCAAACTGAAGATCTTCCTTGGATTTCATGGAACGCAACATGGATGTAATAAAACTGGATAACCGTTCTCCGTACGGACAGGTCTCTTTGGCACCGTCACTTCTCACTATGAAGTGACTCGCAAGCATAGCATAAGGCAAGAAAGTCAGCTTAAGGAATTCAGGGCCGTATTTCAAAAGCTCCATGCTATCTTCGGGAAGCGATAAAGTTAAGCTTAAGGTGAATTTACGAGCAGAGTCCATGGTTGCTTTGAAGCCAGTAGAGAGAAGACACAATCCCCAGGAAGGATGTATGTTGGACTTGGGAGATATGAGCTCAACAATTGATTTGGAACCAGCTTGAGCTTGGTGCAACGAAGTATCAATTGCTACCACTTCATATAGGGTAACAAAACGTTGCCATTCTTTAAGAAGTATCTGGCTCTTTCGAGTGTCCCACAGCATAACTAAATTTTCGAAACTAACGTCAATTAGCTTAACGGACAATTGGAGAATAGATAATGTGATTCTTCTGTGCTCAGGTGAAACACTGGCCAAGCCCAGCTGTAATAATTCCCAGTATTCTGTTTTAACGACTACCCTTTGGAAATCAATATGCCACGTTGGGTCTGTATCTTTATGCAAGGATACCTTGTCCACAATACGGATCCACAAAGTAAAAGCAGCGGTAAGCTGACCACTGTTACCCTTGTCAATGACTTCAAAAATGGTACTCCAAACACTGTGGAAAGCTTCATTTTCGAGCAAGTGCAAAATACGCCATCTGAGACACCTTGAGATTGCTGCTAGAATGTCGTCGTCGTTAATGGCAAGGTAGCTGTACAACAACTTATCCAAAGAGTTGTAGTCTCGATGGTGCGAGTTTTTGCATGCAATTAGCAACTGCTCGAGAAAGACCAATCTATGTTGAAGAGACTCTATGGGAAGATGAGTATCAGATGTTTCGTATTCAAAGCCCTTAATGATCTGGGAGAGGAACTGACTTTTACTGGCTGCAATAAATGCGCTTAAATCTTGTTCAATTTTCTCGACTATGCGATCTTGAAATGCTGGAACGACTCTGAGTAGCTCAATTGCAGAGCTAAATGCATTTCCATTGTCCGAGGTGTATATATCTTCGATGTAGAGCCAAATATTAGCGGCTGCGATGGAATCAAGCCCGAGAACAAACTGCGATTGTTGCAAAATTTCACATAAACTTGTCACTTTTTCAGGAAAGTCTTTGAGCAAGGAAGACAAGTCCTGTACGAGGGTCTGTAGCTGGTCTTCACTAAGACTGGCAGTGAGTAGCTTGATCGAATCAGACATGATCAGACACGAAAAATTCAAGGCGATGAGATAAGATGCATCCTGCAGACAATAATATGGAGAAGAGAAACAAGTTACATGAATGAAAAAGCATGTCAGAAGAGAGGAGTTGGACACCAAAGATGGGTCTAGGTTTGAAGTGTGATTAGGTAGGGTAAATTAATATTGTTTTTCCAAGACTGAAAACTATTTTTTGATACGATGTTTTTGCATTTTAGCCCGAAAATTGCAGCCATTCGTTCAAAATCCCTTTTTTCGTGCCAGTTTTTCGTATGCTGTTTTTCTCTGTGATTCCGAGTCAACTCGTGCCTCTCACATAACTCGAAGCTATTTTGTTCCTTTACTATGCCACAAAACGCTCCGGGATCCTTATCGGGAAAGTAGCGAAAACGCCGCACAAGAAGCACCGATAATTTGCGTCTGACTCTTCATCTATAAATCATCCAGAACACCCCTTTGAGCTGTACTTATCTAAGTACTTCTAGTTGATCTATAATTCATCAAATCTTAAAAAAGACGCCCTAATCGCTCAATTTGTCTAATAAATGGAATATACCAATCAAAATGCACTGACAAACAGTTTTAAACTGATAAACGATAAGCCTAATGGGTTGCTCTCACTTTCTACTGGACCATACTCCACGGTGGCTCTTCTCGTGACTACAATTGCCATTTTAGCAGGATATTTGTATCACTTTCAACTGAAGAAAGTGTCTGGTCCACCAGTAAAGAGTGTTCCAAAAGACTTCAGATGGGATAAAGTCACTCCCCTTAAGTCATATCCATTCAAGAATAAGGAGTACAAGCTCACCATGGGAATCAAAAAGGTTGATCCTCAGGAATGGCTTCTTGTTGAACCATCATACAAACATCAATTGCTGGAGAAGTATAAAATTTTACACAATATTCATCCAGAAAAGCCACCAGGAAAAAACTTGAGGGAGCTGACTCTCTTCCATACAGAGGAAGCTGTTCCCGCCATACTTGAATTTTACGAGACCGTAGTCAGTTATATGAGCACCAAGTACCCAATGCACTTCGTCAAAAAAGACGGACAATTGCACAACTTGATAACGAAAGATGCTATTCCTTTTACACCCTCTAAGACTACAGATGTCGAGAATCACTTGGTAAACCTAGCAAAAATAATTCAAGAGGACTTCATCATTCTACAAAAGGACCCCAAAAGACAGCACGAAAAGGACGGAGAAGAGTATTTCTTTAAAGGAGGGGTTTTTGCTTTTGCAGCTGGATTCGATCCTAAGACCCGCTTTAACACCCCCCTCTCATACGTGCATCATCCTATTCCCGGATACGAAGAGAAGCTCAAGTTGTCCATGAACAGATACTTTTCCAGGATTGAGCCTGGACTGTTCGTAACCAGAAGCAACTTCTCTGTCCAAACACATGGAAAGTACTATGTTGATGACCAAAACAAGGGACACAACTTACCAGAAGATCATGAACAACAGCCAATTCCAATTGAAAATCTCGATTTCGAAAAACAGGTCCATTACCGTAGCGAACGTCAAGTTCTTACCAAGCTTCCCAAGTCCAAGGCAGTAGTTTTCACCATAAGAACATACCTAGAACCTTTGAGCACAATCAAGAGCCAAGGTCCAGAACTATGTGAGCGCTTGATTGGAGCGATCGACGACTTACCACACGATATTGCTATCTACAAACGTTCTTACGAATGGGGCCCTCCAGTGAAGCAGTATTTGAGTCAAGCGTAAAATGTATAGCGTATATGTATATAAATACTGGTCTATTAAGAGATTGATTTACAATTTGGCGATTTCGTCTCGAATATCCTCCCAGATGTCAACGTTCTTCTGCGCCCAGGCGACTAGGAACGAATTATACCGAGCCAATATCTCGAGCAAGTCCCGCATCTGCTTGATATGGAAGTGGTCGATGTTCTTGCTTATCTCGTCAACGATGTACGAAACGTCCAGAACCATGATTTTCTGACACTTCTCTAAGGTTGCAAGCCGCTTTTTGGTTTCATCAAGCTTCTGCTTCTTGGTGAGCTCCGGATTCTGGTCAATCATGTCTGTCACGTACAGCGATATCTTCTTGAAACCAGGCAACTTGAACTTTGAACCAGCAATTTCGGATACCAGTTTGCCGGACTGGAGAAGCTGCAATTCCTGTTCTCTGCTTTTGATTTCCAGATCGACGGCTTCCTGTTGCTTGAGTTTCCGGGACTCAAACTTGTATAAGGATTGAATTACCGAGGAGTACTGCACTGCCTCGCCTAACGGTTCCGAGAATTTCGTTTCCAACTCGTTCACAAGCGAGTTTATGGTGATGTACGATCGGTCAAAGACCTGGCCGATTTTGTCGAAGACAGCATTCAACTTGGCACTGTCCGCAGAGTTTCCGACCTGCAATTCAGGTTCTCCGGAAAGGTCCATCGAAGCAGCATTGAAGGCCGAGCCCAATTCGGTGTAGTCCTTGGACATGCCCATGAAGTTGGAGGATATTCTGCGATTGATCACATCCAAGCTGGACGTATATGACTCTATAGGCGACTGTGAGTTCTCCAGAACAGTCTCGTTTGCGTCTGAGTCGCCCAGAAAAAGACCAGTCTTTCTGGAAAGGCGCTTACCGTTGTTCAGGATAGGGCGCAAGAACATGTTCATGGGTCGTTGCAGCGGAAGCGGTAACTGCGAGTACAAGGCATCGGTCTTGAGGCCGTTTTCTGGGTTCAGCTGGTAAACCAGCTTGGGAAGCTGGCTGGTGATAAGGGAAATTTCGTCCGACCAGTTGGCGTTCGGATCCAAGAACTTGGCGAAGAACTCGAGGTGACGGATGGTCGGTATCTGTAGACAGCTGTTCAAAAACCGGGCAAGAAGCCGTTTTCGGTGCTCGATAAGCTTGTTCTTGTTGAGATGGGTGGAATTGATGTAGGAGTAGGACTCCGGTGAACCTCCATCGGTTTCTGTGGTGGACAGTGTAGTCGAAGACAGCACCAAGTCCATGACATTGAGACGAAAATAGTTTTTTGGCGGGATCGGAGGTATCACCACCAATGGAAACGTCCTTACCAATACCTCTCGCAAGCTCTCAAAGTCGCTGTAGCGTCGTCTGGTATTGATATCGTCGTCCTTATCGCTTGTGAGCCGAATCGTATATACCACATACTTTTTCAGCAGGTTGGCCAACCCCTCGTTGGAATTACCCGCTTCCACGATGTTGGCATGGACATGCGATGCTCCACGTAGCATCTTGGTCACTCTAGAGTCGTCATTTGTGGTGGTAAGAGTAGTGGCTGTGGTCTTGTAGAGAAGCACGGACTCATCAGGAACACCTGAAGAATCTTCAGTAGACTTTTGGTGCAGGCTGGATTCTGCAGAGTCGAAATCGCCCATCTTTGTCCAGCAAAAGGCGCTCTATTCTGCTGCAATTTCCTCCGGTTGCCGCAAGAACAGTCACTCTGGGGTAGATGGGTCCCCACCGGTGCACCGCGCATCCGTGCACCACACATCTGGCGAGCGTTCTTCAACAAACACTGCAGTTGTGATGGCCGACATGTCCACGGTTGAAGCTGAGTTCTCTTCTCGTGTGCAGCAGTTCTATGCTGAAAGCGGCGATCCAATCCTGTTGGCAGTAGAATTCAAAGCTCTATGTGCCGTAAAAGCGTTGCTGGCTGCAACCCGACTCGAAGAGGTTGGTTCCAAAGACGGCTATTTACAGGAGGAATTTGAGAATTGGGACCTCGAGACCCGCTTGTGGCACCTTGTGGAGGTGCTCTATCTGTGCAGACTCGCCGAAAGCGAGCCGGTCATCTCAGAACACGAATATTCGTCGATCTCGGTCGCACAGGAAAACGTCTTGCGCCAAAACAGCAATCTAAAGGAGCTTCTGATAGTATTGGGGTGGCTCCAGACGAACTCCAAGGGCGTAGAAGTGCCGGAGTCACTCACAAATGCATCCAAGTGGTCGAAAACAAGACAGGCGCTCGCCAACCAAGACCTCAATGTGGTTGCAAGAACCAATACAGCCCTGGAAAATGACAAGCAACTCACAAACATCGATCCTGATGCTCCCATACGACAGGCGTGTCCAATTTCTCCTGAAGATGACCGCCAGGACTCTCAGGTCTTCCACACAATATACAAGTTGATACTAGCGGGTCAGCTCCAGGAAGCCATAGACGTGGCTACCGGTACGGGAAACTATGCATTGGCCCTCATTCTTCTTGGGGGCACCCAGGACTTCGTCGATCCTGTGCTCGACAAGAGCTTGTACGAAAGCAGCATGGACGAGACCACCATTCCCACGAAGCCATCTGGAGCTAAGCACAAGCTTTTATGGAAACAGGCAGTGTACAAGCTTTCCCAGCAACTGGGAATCAACAAATACGAACGGCTCATCTACGAATACTTCAGCGGAGGCGATATTTCCGGAGGCTTGGAGACAGCCAGCGACAGCTGGGAAGACCTGTTGATCATCTACCTCAACAACATCTGCCTACACATACTCCTGACTTCGTTGAAGTCGGATGAAGCCACATTATCTATTCCAGCACCACCAGCGCAGTCGATAGATCAGGTGTTGAACTTGATTTCCAAAGGGTCCAACGGAGCTGCCGAGCAGAGCAAACACCCGCTTCGCATAGTCATGGGTAGCGTAATGATCTCTGAAATAGGTGCCTTGATCAAGGGCGTTCTAAAATCCCTAGACAACAACAATACTACCAAAAAGGTGTGGGAGGAAGACTACTTGGTTCGGGTAGTGGCCCATTTGGGCATCTTTGCCTATGCCACCGGCTCTCAAATCAGCGCCAACGATCTCACCCAGCTCATTACCCTCTACGTTCAGCGTCTTTCGGAACGTGGATTCACAGACTTGGTTCCTTTATACCTCTCGTTCATTCCCGACGATACAGATGCCCGTGAGTACTACTCCGAGTTTCTCTCGTCCATCACAGACGCTTCAGAGAGAGCAAAACAACTCCAGCTCGTGCGCAAGTTGGCTACAGAATCTAATGGTGATGAGGCTAGAATGGCAAACGTTTTGAGGAGAACAGTGGAACGAGTTATGGCTGAAACTGAGACAGAATACAATCCATCAGAAGCCGTTACCGTGCAAGATGAGGACTCGGATGTTACAGAGATAGACAACAAGGTTTCACAATCAGTGGATTGGTACTTCGACAATGAAATGTACCCAGATGCACTTACGGCAAGTTTGACAGTCATAAGAAGATTCTTGGCATGCGGCAAGCTAGCTGCGTTGCGTCATTTTGTGCAAGGGAAGGATTTGAAGCAGTTGGTGAAAAACTACGATGTTGATTCATACACCCGTTCCCTTGCTGGTTCGATGGATGATGATACTCTGGTGGGAGATATCGATAAGGACGAGTTGCTCCAATACTATGCATTTGTTCAAGGGCTCGAGTTGATACAAGACTGGAAAAAGTTTTTGAACGACAATCAAATGAACAGCCTGAGCCCTGTCTTCTGGAAGTCCAAGCATCTTGAGACCCTGATAGAGAAGGTCTCCAGTGGGATAGTCACTCTCATACGAGACTGGTTCCAAGAACTAATTGCCACAGAGGGAAAGAATGCACCAGTTTACCAGCAAATGAGAGTTCTCTATGTTCCATATCTAGTGATGGAGCTTCTCGATATCTACCAGCAGGCGAGAATGAGCAACTGGCTGTACATCAAGAAGGCTTTCGAAATCGTGAGCCTGCTAGCGGACGAAGAAAACAACGACTTGCTTAAGTGCTTCGTTGGCTGCGATCGTTTGCTGGAGCTTTTGGAGCGTGCCGGCAGTCTTGCTGCTGTGGCTTCTGAGCGGGGCATTGCCAATGTGTTTGCATGAACTATATAACTCTAAATATACCCTAATTCAATGCCGCGGCCTTCTGGTACAATAAGTCCACCACGTTCGACATGTTCTTGACCAAGTCTAACGCCGAGTCGTAGGCAGCGTCCTTGCGAGGCTCGTCGTAGATGATCAACCAGCCGTTGCCCTGGTCCAACACGCCGTAGAACACCTTGTCGAGGATCATCTGGGATAACTTTCCCTCCACCTGGGACAACTCGAGGCCGAGCGTCTGCGCGATGTGGGAGAGCTCGACGCAGCTGTACAGCTCGATGATCTTAAGGAGGTTCTGCTCCAACAAGTTGTCGTACAACGCATTGAAGTGGTATTTGATGATGGCGTCCAGCTTCAACTCCGGTCCGTAGGTGTTGAGCGCCTGCTCGAACTCGTGGAGTGATCGGTCGGCGTACGCCTGTGCAATGGCCTTCATGGCGTCGATGTCGCGGGACTGGAACTTGACCACGTTCTTGTTCTTGAGCAAGGTGGAGACATCGTCGCTCAAGTTGAGCATGATCTTGGACAAGAGCATGTACTTCAACACGGGAACCGCCCGTGGGTCATCCTGCGAGTTGAACGCCTCGAATGCCTCGTAGAAGTACGAGTACGCGGTCTTGTAGTCCTTGTCCTCGGCATTGAGGATTCCCGACTGGGAGTCGAGGTCGCCCTGGAGCAAAGTCGGACAGTAGATGGAGTTAGCCGATGTTCTAGCCAGCGTCAACGCAGCCTTGGACTTGGGGATGTTACGCAACTGGTGGTACAACTTCAGTTCCAACAACTGCACCTCGATGAGCGACGACTTGTCGTCGAGCTTCTTATATTCCCTAAGCAACTCGGTGATGATGGTGAGCGCCTGCTGGTAGTGGGTCTTTTTGTAGAGCAACTCAGCCAACTTGAGCTGCAACGACTGTTTCAAGAACGTCAACTTGGACTCGATGGCCCATTCAATGCTGTCCTGGGCGGTTTTCATTTGGATGTCGAGCGATCCCGGCATAGGGTCGAAATATTCGATGAGTGTTTTGACGATTTTGGCTGTTTTGGACTTGGAGAAGCTGCCGAGCACCGTACGTGAGTCTGTGATCAACGTCTGCAACGCATCGGCTTTTTCTTGTTGTCGATAGATCTTACCGAGCTCGATCATGGCGGTCTCTGTGGTCGCAGCATCTGTGCTTTTGGCCAGATTGGAGTTTTCGATGATGGTTCGGTATGCCTGCTCTGCACCAGCAAGGTCGCCAGAATCCACAAGACGCTTGGCTTCAGCAATGGAATCGGACATGGTGGAGAGTGGTGGCGGAAGAGTGAGATTAGTTGAGAGTGCGCCTGCAGGTGGCCGGTGAAGATAATGTGGAGGATGAAGAGGAAAGGAAAAATGAAAAGTAGGAGAGAAAAGGGGTATATATATAAGATAGATACAGTGTTAATAACGCCAATAAAGCTATCTGGCTTCTTTTCTCTCCCTGATTTCTCCTTTCTTTCTTCTTTTTATCTTCTTCTCTCTACCTCTTGCATCCGTGCACCGCGCTATCTCAGACAATTTTCCACCTCTCTCTCCAATGGTTGGAATATTTTTCCGGGCTGGGCTTTTGGTCAGGTCTAGACTTGCTGTGGGCCCTTCCACGGTCTTGCTCAGGCCCGCATATCTCTCCAGAGTACGATTTTACTCCAAGAATCCATTCCCTGTTGGCAGTAAAGAGTTCCAGAATGAGAACAGCACCAAAAAACTTCCCAAGTGGAAGCAGTGGGCTGTATATTTCCAGAGTGACGAGTTCAAACGCGGCATGACCATCTACTACGTCTGTGGTTTTGGCGTTATGTGTGTTGCGTTCTACTACTACATGCGAGATCGGTACTACGAGGACCAACAATTGAAGCATATCCGGGCCAAATACCTGGAAAACCCATCCAGTCTTCTGGAGTACGAGTACCTCAAGCTCAAGGCGTTAAGCAGCGACAAGCTCAAGCCACGAGAACAGAAAAAATACAGAATGTACCAGATGATGCGCAAGGAATTCCGCCGTAAGAACATCTGGAACGGCGAGGTATTGTTCGAACCAACGCCCGAAGACCTCCAGGAATGGTACAGTCAGCAGGCACGGACAAAAACGGCTGCAGCAGTAGAGAAAGACGATGTTCGCAGCCAAAACGACGATGAGGACGACTCCAGCCTGAAAAAAGCCAACGAAAATAGCTCTATTTGTGCTCCAGAAGACACCACTGCGTTCTTTGATGAGAAGGCATCCGTATATGACGATGAGGTCAAGTGGGAAGAGCGTGGTATTCTCATGGGCCGCAGAAGAAGATGGCTCATGCAGCAGCTCCAGGGAGACGCCTTGGAAGTGGCCTGTGGAACCGGGAGAAACATCCCGTACTTCGACCAGGACCAGGTGAACTCCATCACGTTCCTTGACTCGCTGAGAAACATGGTAGAGCTTGCACAGCAGAAGTTCCGCAAAAAGTACCCTCGTTATTCCAACGCTGCGTTCACGGTCGGCAAGGCTGAGGACCTCGTGGAGCTCCAGGGCTCAGAAAAGGTCAAGTACGACACCATAGTGGAAGCATTTGGACTCTGTGCCCATGAAGATCCTGTGCGTGCTCTCAAGAGCATGACGGCTCTTTTAAAGCCTGGTGGCAGAATCGTGCTTCTCGAGCACGGACGGAGCACCTGGGACTTTATCAACAACCATCTTGACTTCAGGGCCCCCAAACGTATGAAAACTTGGGCATGTCGGTGGAATTTGGACATTGGCGAGTTGATCGAGGACGCTGGTCTCGACATAACCTACGAAAAACGAGTCCATTTGGGTACCACATGGATGCTTGTGTGTAAGCGGCCAGAGGACCCATTGGCGCTCGAGGAGAAGCCATTCCTTGACAAGTTGTTTGGCCGGGAAACGAAGGGCATCGAGAAGGGAGATAGGTGAGAAGCAAAAGAAAAGGGAGAGGAGAAAAGAGGGAGAACAAAAGAAAAGTATATACCACAGCAGGGTTGCATCCACTGTACATAGATAATGCAATCACTACTCGTTGTGTTCTTACTTCTGGTATTCTTAATCGTTAATTCATGTATCGCTCACTCTACGGTCGTCTATATCCCCCGACGCTTGAATTCGCTTTCGAGCATCGCTAATCGTTCCTGCTGGCTCAGGAGCACTTCCTGGTTTTCCGCTATTGTCTCTTTGTACAAAGCCACATCGGCTATTGCTTCTTCGGTAGTCAGGTCACCGATGGTTTCGATCTCCAGCGCCAACATATCGTTTGTTTCGGTTAGTTTCGAAACAGAGAGCTGCAATTGCGTCCGGAGCGCCACGATGTTGTCGTCTGTGAGCTCTTGGATCGCACTGCTAAACGCTTCGGGTGCAATTGGTTTCGTTTCCGCCGACATAATCTGGGGAAGACGGTTTCGCAGTGAAAAATTCCGGCTCGATGCTTCGACTAGGAGGACATGGCAGCTGCAGCAGGTTGGTCACGAGGCTTGTATGGAAACAGAAAACATTTTTAGGCTCTTATGGTATCGTGAAACAAGCAGAAAACTTTACAACATCCCAGAGGCGCTGGAACGACGATTTTTCAGAGGTGCAAATACCACAGCTCCATCCGCTCTTGTTGAAGAGAGCTGTTGCCATGGGCAAGGAGTATGCCAGCCTTGAGGAGGCTATTGCCAAGGGAAACTTCGACCAGGAGACTAGTGTGCGGTACTCGAATCTCTCGGTCATCCTCGACAACTACCACCGGTACCTGCGAGATGTGGAGAACGCACAGGAGCTCAAGGAGATGCTATCTGAGGAAAGCGATGCGGAAATGCATGCAGAGGCTGCCCAAGAGCTTGCAGAGCTTGCGCCACGCATTCTGCAGTCGGTGAAAGTGCTTCAAGGACGGCTCCTTCCACCGGTTTCTCATGCAGACAAGCCCACCATCTTGGAGCTCCGTCCTGGTATCGGCGGCTCCGAAGCAGCGCTTTTCTGTGGAGACTTGGTGGCCATGTACATCAACTACGCCAACCATAACCGCTGGAAGTACTCCATAGTGCTGGAGGGCCTCACCAACAGCGGCTCCATCAACGAGGTCATCATGAGCATCGATGCCCCCGGCTCCTACAACTTGTTGCGGCACGAAAGTGGAGTCCACCGTGTGCAGCGCATCCCGGCTACGGAAACCAAGGGCCGCATACATACTTCTACAGCGGCGGTGGTTGTTCTTCCCAAGATATCGGACGGAACCGAGTCCTCGTTGAAGGACGATGAGAGGCAGTTTGCACCGGGCGAGGTCCGTATCGACACAATGCGGGCTGGGGGGAAAGGTGGGCAGCACGTCAACACGACAGACTCGGCAGTTCGTCTCACACACATCCCCACCGGCATCCAGGTGCAGCAGCAGGACGAGCGTTCGCAGCCAAAGAACAAAGCCAAGGCTTTTTCGATTTTGCGGGCCCGGCTTGCTGCGCTAGAGCGGGACAAGGAGATCGCCGAGCAGCGCAAACTACGCACCGACCAGGTCACCACGACCGACCGTTCGGACAAAATACGGACCTACAACTACCCGCAGAATCGAGTCACGGACCACCGGTGTGGTTTTTCGCTCCACGATGTTCAGGGGTGCATGCAGGGCTACAGATTGGGCGACATCATCGACCGGGTGGAAGAGTGGGAGCTCTCAGAACGCCTCGAGGCACTCATCCGAGAGGGCAGGTAGGCTTGCACGAGGCTTTGGGCTACGCCCTCCTGCATGCGGGCATGGTGCGGCTGCGGGCTGCGGGCTGCGTACAGGACTTAGATCATCAAAATAATGTGGGCATCGATTGGTTCTTTCCGTCCCTCGTTGAAAAGTAATACGGCCGGGTGTTTGGCCCACATACAGGGAACCAGCTGCGTTGTGTATTGCTGCGCTAGTACAGAAGTTTCCGTTCATTCGTTTTTCGTCCGCATTTTACGTCCACGCTGTTGCGTTTGTTGAGCGTTGTTCTGTCGCTGGACCGCTTAAAACTGTGCTGACAGTGCTGACTGTGTTTTTTTTGTGCATCGGTACCCTGCTGCTGAGCCGTGTACCCTTTTTTTGTTCATCTGGACGGCTCCTTTTCCATCTGTTGGCCGTTCACTAATTTTTTTCACCGCATCGCCATGGCCGCTATACGAACGGTGCTTGCAATCTGCATCCACGTGCTTCTAGCTGCTGCGCTTGGCATGACGGTGCTGCCCATCAAGGCCGGTGACACCAGAAAGTACTCCAGCAAGAACCACTTGTGGAACTGCGTGGCCTACGATACCGTCTGCGAAGACGTCATCACCGTCCATGTCCAGGCGGGAGAGAAGATCCGGGGCCAGCAGCTCAACTTGCATATCTTCGACTCGGACGACAACCAGCTCCGGCTCGTGGAGGACATCGACGAAGAGACAAACGTCATCTTCACCAACCTCAACTCGGACTTGTCCCGTCACCCGAAGCGCAACATCATCGACAAGCTCTCGTCGTTCAACCGCAAGAATGCAGACGACATCTTGCACAGTAACGAGGGCAAGTCCCGCATATACGTGTGTTTCGACAACATTTACGCCGACAAGTCGTGGTCGTTCCAGCCGCAGCCGCGAGACGTCGTCATGACCTTTGCAGCCCGGGACTTTGCTACGCTCCGGTCCACCAACTACAAGCTCTTCACCAAGTACTTCCAGGGCTATGGCCCCGAACTGGATTCGACCGCGATCACCGACCTGGACTTTGAGGAACTGTTCTTGACGATGGAGATGCAGCTCCTGTCGGTGATCCAGAATCTCGAAAGCTCGGAAAAGACGTTGCAGGCACTCCTCACCCAGGAGTCCAAGCTCCGGGACGCCAATGAGCAGATCTTCGCCAACTACACCAAGGTGTCCATTGCATTCTTGATCATCATCGCCGTGTTCGGCCTCGTGCCGATATTGTACATGCGGTTCTATTTAAAGAAAATAAACGTAATCTAGTCTCGTCAGCTGCCTCGCATGAGCTCGTTGTTGATCACGTCCTGGCAGAGCGCCTCCATCTGGTCCTTGTCGATCAACGAGACATCGTCCGTGTACGCCAAGCTCGCCTCGTAGCCCATCGAAATCCGCTGTTCCGTTATGCCCAACTCACCGTGGCTGAGCGCCCGGATCACATTATAGTAGCGGGTGATGTTGTTGCGGACGGTGTCCGAAATAGCGTCGTTTTTATCCGAGTAGATTTCCCACGAGCTCTCTTCCTCGAGTCTGGTGATCGCTACCGATGCCTGGCCGGGATTGTAACCAGCCTGCGACTCTATTGAGGCCTGCGCCTTGTTTGTGGCTGCGTTTGTGGACCCCTGTTTCGCAGAAGCAGTCTTGCTGATCCAGATGTAGCCGTTCACGCCAAGAATGATGCTCACGTTGCCGGGCATGTCGTAGGAGTGGTTTTTCGACTTGATGACCAAACTGGAGGGAATCTGGAGGAGAATGCCGTTGCGTAGCTTGCCGTACTTGAGCGAACGTGTATGGAGAGCCACCATTCCACTGGCATATGTGCTCTGCACCTCGGCGTTCAAGAGGTCCCCTTCCTTCAAGAAGTTTCTCATTTGGAGCTCGTCACTCTCCGATTTCCGTCTCAACACTCCGCCAGGAAGGTTAATCGACCCCAACATCAACACGGCGTCTTGTCTGCAGCCGATATCCACCTTCCACCGCTTGTTACCAACCTCGGTAATTCGTCCAACGACATGGTCTCCGGTTTCCGCTTGGTACTTTCCTCGAAGCGGGCCCACACTGAGCAATCTGTTGACCCGGGATACATTCCCAGCAACCGACGAGTACGTTTTGTCGTTCACAAAGTAGGTGCCATGGCCCTTCATCCACGACGGATCGTCTGTCACCAACTCTCCTGGAGTGACTATGGCTTGTTCTGCTTCATTTTCTGATATGTCGGAGTCTATATCGATCTCCTTGGGGGTATATATGTTGATTACCGACATCTTGTGGCCGGAATGCTTGTGCGATGAGTTGGTGAGAGTCAAGTCGCATCGCGATGCTCTGAAAAGTTCATTGCAGCTACCACTGGAAATTACTTAATTGGTCTGCACGCTGTTCCTGGTAGCTTTTTGCATGCTTGGCAGGCTCCACTACTCTGCTAATCGTCTCTTCCACTCCATAAGCAAAACAGAACGCCGCATATTGATGATGTCCAAGTTTAGAGCACCGGTCAACCGGTCTATGATGAAGCTAGACAGAGAATTTTTCAAGAAAGATGTCACAGTTATGGCTGCGTACTTCCCCCAACCGCAATTCCTAGCCCGTTTTGTCAAAGAATGCAAAAAGGACATCCTCATGATGCCGTCCATCAAGCACATCGTGCCCATGGAAAACTCCAAAGCCGTGCTTTTACGGGACGATATTGTGGACAAGGAGCAACTCTCAGAGCCCACAAGGAAGCTCGTGGAAGAGTTTGGCGTCCAAATCAAACCCTACACGATGTCGCTAGACTACAGTTTCTGGAAGGCAGACGATATACTTCGTGCGGTGTTGCCCGAAGATTTGTTAGATGAAATACCCACCGGCTTTGCTCAGGCCGGACATGTAGCCCACTTGAACTTGCGGAATGAGTTTAAACCATACGGACCTCTTATTGGCCAGGTTATCTTGGACAAGAACTCCAAGGTCGAAACAGTGGTCGACAAACTCGACACCATCGACACGAAGTTCCGTACGTTCAAGATGAATGTCTTGGCTGGACGAGATGACCTCAATGTGGAGCAGAGTGAGAGCGGATGCCGTTTTAAGTTCGACTTCAGCAAAGTGTACTGGAACTCCCGTCTCAACACCGAACACGAACGGTTGATTGACCAGTTCAAACCTCATGAAGCCGTTGCTGATGTGTTTGCTGGAGTCGGTCCTTTTGCTGTTCCTGCTGGTAAGAAGAATGTAGTGGTGTTGGCCAATGATTTGAACCCCGAATCCTTCAAGTACCTCAAAACAAATATTTCTTTGAACAAGACCGACGACTTTGTGAAACCCTTCAATCTTGACGGCCGTGAGTTCATCCGCCAGTCACCTAAGCTCTTAATAGAGTGGGCCAATTCTGTCAAAAGTGTGGAGAGACGCAGAGTTGTCAAGCGCAGAAAGGTAGATCCAGAAACGAAAAAAGAGATTACGTCTAGGGACACAGAAGTCACCAAGGTAGACATTCCCAAATACATTACTAACTATGTGATGAACCTTCCCGATAGTGCATTGACTTTCCTCGATGAATTCGTGGGACTTTACAGCGACCCAGAAGTAAGAAAGACTGTCGAAGAACTTCCAGATTTCAAGCTTCCTACCATTAACGTGCACTGCTTCGAAAAGTTCTCTCCCCACGAACCTGAGCCCTCCCTTGAAGAACTCCATCGTCGTATTCACAAGAGAATCAATGACATCATCAAGTGTGAGACCTTGTTCGAAGACTTCTCCTTCCATCTTGTTCGAAGAGTGGCTCCTACAAAACCCATGTTCTGTGTCACTTTCCAGCTTCCACGAGAAGTGGCGTTCAAGAACTAGCAGCCCCATATCGATCTCTAAGCTTGGACTGAATACGTAAGGCTCCAATAATGGACTTCCAGTTCTGAAGTGCCTGAGCCTGCTTTTGGTTTCGAGAAAGTTGTTGAAAGTATCTCATACCGTAGAGCCATATGCGTTTTGCATCGTCCGCTTGGGAAGTGTGAACTAGCACACCTTGCTTTACCGGTACTGCCTGTCCGTTCCGAGTAACATACTCAAATCCAACAACGACAGGAACATATGAAACTTTTTTCTGGATAGGACAGGTGAATGCCTGTTTCTTGTGCTTGATGAGTATTGTTTCTATGTTCAGAAGCTTTAGCCAAATAGTATCTTTAGGAATCATCCATGGCTTGTATATCTCGATATTGCCGTACTTATTTCTGGGTAGAACAAGTGAACCATCATTATATACCACCTCTGGAGGAACGTAAATCGTGGTCTGTGCAAGAGTGTAGAGATTTGTGATAGGCATGTCATCTTGACGAAACCTTTTCACGGATTTTAAGGACTTGGTCGACTTCATAGGTTCTGAGACTTCCTCCGGCTTGATAGCCCGTCCTAAGTGCTTCCAATGTTGTTCGGATCTTCCGACTATGACTGATGCTCTTGAGTATACGCTTTGTTGTGCTGCGGTATCTTTCAGCTGAAGCTTGACCAGTCCAATCGATTTTGCAGTTGGGAGAATTCCTTCGTTATAACGTAGCGTATCTCTAGTAACGAAATTGGGACTCCTTTTCATGGCTGCAAAACTTGTGGGAATTTCATAGTTTCTGAAGGCCAACTGTCGTAATGTTGTGAGTTCTTCGTTTTCCTTGATGCTATAAGTGTGTGCTTTATTGAAGAACCGTATCAACGATTGGAACAAAAGCTCACTTCGTCCCAACACTGTCCGGAGATCTAACCTATTGAACCACCGGTAACTTATATCGGTCATGTATCTAGCACTGACGTCTAGCATGGAACCATTCCTGTCAATGGAAATTACATGGCTCATTTGCATATCGTTCAAGGCGCTCTGTTCGGGATAAAATTGTGGTGTGAAGCAATTCTTCAAGTCTTTGGATATTCTGTTGAGGTGTATTACACGCTTGTCCTTATCGTGGAAGCACATGGTCTCAATCAAGAAGACTTTTGTATAATCAATTGGGTCCATGAGTTCTGTCCAGAAATATGGGTATAATAAGTCACTATCGTTGATTCGCTTTAGCTTGTCGTAATCAATTTTAGGTGCATATTTGGCTTGTGTAGACACAGAGAGGAGTGGAATTGAAAAAACTAACCTAGCTTCAAAACCAAGACTTCTTAGTAATGCCGTGAAGATTTGTGCGCCGGTATCACGGTTATGCTTGAATGATTTGCAAGCACGAGCAAAATCCACAGCTGCCAACGGCTTGTTCTTGTGAGAGTAGTAGTCCTTGATATCTTCCGGACTGGTGTTTCTTGGTAAATAGCCTAGTACTCTAATCCCTGGTGAAACGATTTCGTAGTTATGTCTGAACCACTTGACCAAATAGTTAATGATATAGTTGAGTAAGTGGCGAGTTTCATCATCTTTTGAGCTATTTTTGATTTTCTTCGTTAGTTTAGACACCTTTTTCAGTACCACACTCGGTACATTCTTCCGTAGAGTCTTGAGCACCACTCGTTGGTTCATCCAATTGTTTCTTATTTTTGCATGAAGCATGAATGAGGCCATTGCCATGTAGTGAATGGATAGCTGTTTTTGTCGTCGTGCTATAGCTTGCGCTCTTTTTTTGTTAATTTGTCTCGTGGGAAGCACTTCGACGGTAAAGCTGTCAGGCCGCTTCGAGAACGGTATGTCTTCCAATTCACCTTCGGATGAATTTGACAGCTCAGAATCACTTTCTGTGTCATTTTCTACATCGATTTTTCTCCGCTTCGTCGTTTCATCATCCAGATCCTCGGGAACGAAAAACGAGCTCATCAAGAACCGAAGTGTGGGGTTCGCGATGAGATGATAATTCTGTGCTCGCAAAAAATTAAATTGGATACTTGCAGCAGCGTCGTATTCGAGCTCGTCTCAGTGTCTTCAGACGGATCATTTTTGCCAGTTTCACCTGATGGTACCAGAGGATGACTCAAGGAACATCTAATTGTGTCATTTGACTGCAATTGAAAGGATGACAATCAGATTACTTGTGAACAGAGATAAGGCACAGTCCTTACTGAAACCTGCTGCGGACATAGCTACGTCATAGATATTCTTATGGTAGCCGGAAGTTCCTTCTAACAGGGGTCACATCGCTAAGCCACCGGTGTCTAGGTTTGTACAGCGTAGTCCAGCTTTCTCTGGCGAATTTGAAAATGTCCTTAAGGCGAAGTTTAATTTGAGAACTACAGAAGAAAGCGAATTAAAATTATGTCTGACGCTTTAAAACTATATCTAATGTACATGCACTTTATCAATGCGTCATAAATAGTGCCTAGAACGAAGCTGCTAGTCCATTGACACAACAGTTTCTTTAGTCTATCTCCATAACCTCACTCACGAGTGAATTGCGTCGCTGATTTCGGCCCATTCTGATACCATGCGCCACTGGCTGGTCAGCTCTAACGGATTGTCATGTCCGTACATCGTAAGCTCACTAAACTGTCCCACAGTATCGAACACTTTTACATTCTTGATCTCAGCCGTGCCGTTTGCTATGCCTTCGCTATCTGTAGGGTCTGCGTGGGCAATCGTTTCAGACTTGTTGACTATATAACCATGGTACTTGCCATTCCAGTCAGTCTTGTCTCCTACAAGACGACAACCACGAAAATAAGCTACTTCTCGTTGCTCGTTTCCTATCTTCTCTATGCTTTTAGTGTCTGTGAAGTAGTCTGCGGTATTTGCGGGACCACTGTATTGTATGTGCATCGGTACCAAGCTCACATTCGCCTCAGGAACGGCTTTGGAGACCCGAAAATTATCCATTCTTGTCGCGTTCTTAAGGTCGATTTCTGATCTAGTGTGGGTGCACGGGTCTGTTGATACTTTCAGATCTTCATTTGAGAGCTGATAAGCGATGTCGAACCCACTCCAAGTCGTTGATATTGGTGATGTGGATGCTGAAAGCGGAAAAAATGTTCTCAATGCTGCCTCCTCTCAAGGTTTCTTGTTTGTAGAAGGACACGGGTTTCTGGAAAAAGAAGTAGACGTACTTTTCAAGATCTCGGAGGAGTTTTTTGCATTACAACAAGCGTATAAGGACAAGTACGCCATTGACAGTAGTAACCACGGCTATGTACGAAGTGGAGGAGAAAACTTGGCACCAGGAGAGCAGAAAAAAGGTGATCCTAAAGAGGCCTTGAACATCAGCTTCTTGGACTTTGTCACTGGAAGGTCGTCTAAGCCGATCCCCGATTGGTTCACCGGCGAAAGAAAGGAAATATTGCAGTCGGTGATACGCCGGTTGTACGCTTTGTCGTTAAAGATTATGAAACTTATTGCAATTGGTCTAGAAATGGAAGATACAGACTGGTTTGAAAGCCGTTTTGACCCACGAGACCCTTCAGGATCAACATTTAGACTCCTTCATTATCCTGGCCAGAAGTCCTTAAGTCCTGAGGCTGTCATAAGAGCAGGAGCTCACACTGACTATGGTCTGGTAACGCTTTTGTTTCAGCGAGAGAACCAAGAAGGGCTAGAAATCCATTCGCTGGGTCTTGAAAAGTGGCAGCCCGTACCCTTTGTTCCCAGCAAGAACGAAAAGTACTTGGGAGAAGCGCCGCCCATCATTGTCAACATAGGCGACCAATTGAGCTACTGGACAGCAGGCCTTTTGAAGTCCACGATACACCGAGTGAGATTCCCTGCTAAAGTGCAAGAGTCTGGTCAAGACCGATACTCCATTGTGTTCTTCAGCCACCCTAACGATGACACATTGCTCGTTCCCGTACCTAGTGACCACACTCGTAGAATCAAGGGCCGGGGAGCGAACAAGGAAAGCGAACCTATTACGTCAAAGCAGCATCTCGAGAAGAGACTTGCTGCTACGTACGGCTGGAAGTAGTGAGTGACCATTGTTTCTGTTCATAATATCACTATCTATTTCTACAATGCATATCTAAAGCCACCATTCTCGAAGTCGGTCATACCCTTGAATCCGTTGAGAGCAGCCTCCTGGTGAATCTCCTCAGTGTATCCTCCCTGTTCCTTGTCCCGAATAGAGTTCCTCCTCTGCAAGATGAAGCGATACACAATTCCAATCACGATCATCCAGACATAGCAGGTTATCAAGGCAATCATGGCACTCTTGTACTTGGGTGCCTCTCTAGCGTAAAAGATGTTAGCGCCAGTGATGTTTCCGGCAGCATAGAGAGTGAACCAGAAGCCATTAGCAACGGTCTTTTTGGTAGTTCCACCAACATTAGCAGTCAAGAAGATCCAGCTTAAGATGACGGGTCCTCCAATCAAGTACTGGAGCCACGTACAACCCACCAGAGCCCACCGGTGGTTTTCGATTTAGTGAATGCCGATCAAGCCAGCTAGACCAGGCACACTGAGCAAACAGAAGATAATGCAACGAGTGTTGGCAACCCTGAGTGCAATTATTCCACAAGTGAAAACCACCACAAACTCAATTGCTCCAGTGGGCATCTGCAAAGCCGTTGAAGCCAAGCCTGTGAAGCCAAAACCTTTGATCAATGCAGACTGGAAATTAGACACTCCTCCGTTGATGATTCCACAGCACAATCCTATGCTTCCATATATGTACACGGTGACATCGGTAGCGGCTTCCCACACCTGCGGCCACAAGAACCGCTGGTCCTTGACACCTTGGCTGTTTTTTGATATGTGCTTAATCAAGATAGTACGCTCTCTTTCGTTCAAGAATTTGGCTGAGGCTGGTGAGTCGGGCGTGAAGTAGAGGAAAACAAACGACCACACAAAGTTGAGGAGTCCAATCACCATGAAAATCAACTTCCACGATTCCAATGCAGCGTGACTAACGTGGCCAAGACCAAAGCCAAGCAAACCACCTACTATAGTAGCTATACCATTGCAGCTCAAGAATGCACACATACGGAATGGCTGGTCTTCTCGCGAGTAAAACATGCCACAGATCATCATACAAGACGGAGAAATGCCTGCTTCGAACATGCCTAAGATGAATCTGAGCACCAACAAGCCGCCGTAGTTCTTTGCTCCAACGTGACCTATCAAGATTATGGCCCAGACAGCCAACATTATACCAGTGTACTTTGCGATAGGTACCTTCTGGATGATATAGTTCGATGGAAGTGCCCAAAACAAGTAGCCAAAGTTGAAAATTGCAGCCACCCACGAATATCTCTGACCTTCGAGTCCCAAGTCTTCTACGAGAGAATAAGCCGATGCATAGTTCAAGCTTAGCTTGTCGAGATACTGAAGCGTATATGTGATGCAAAGAATCGGCAAGAGTCTGAGGTCCACCTTGAGTCGAATCCTGCGCAACTCAATAGCCATCTCTTCTTCAGTGATGTCCTTGGCATGCTCGAACAATTCTAGACCGATCACTTGGTCCACATTTTTGCCGACCTCATCTCTTAGAGATACAATTGATGATATGGCGTAGTCGCCCTGGGCGTGCTCTTTGGAGTCGATTACTGTCATAGCAAGCTAGTACATGTATAATTAGGTAGATCCCAACAGTCTTTTTATACACGATCGGATCGGTATCTACATCTACTAGTGCCAAGACTGATAAGCGGGGACGATAGGATTGGTGGGGATGATAACGCCATGAGGTATGATAACCATGGCCGATTGAGGGTGCATTGTTGCTCTTATGAGAGCAGCACCCCGCATTTGGCTAAACGCGCACGTCAAGTCGGAGACATTATGCAGAAACCGGTACCCCCACCTGCAATTATTGCGCCCTTGACGCATGCGGAACCGTAGGTAGCAGCTGACAGATTTAGTACAATAGAGCAGTTTTGCGATGTAATGGCTAGGAAATTGCTCATGTTGGAGCACTGGTTTTGTGCGTTCTTTATTCTTGAACTCAGAAAGTCGATGAATTGCATTCCTTAGGCTCTATATTTTCTTCTTTGCACATATTTTCTTGTACTCATTCATTTGCAGCGGCCGCAGTGCTGCGACCAGGGCATTGGGAAAGGTAGGCGGATAACAGATGTGTTCACAACAGCTTGAATCGGTTAAAGTTTGTAATCTCGTATTAAGTATCTAATTTAGCGCATTCATTCTTTATGCATAATATTTTTCTCATTTATTTGCAGCCATTCATTGCAGCCACCAGACAATAAACCGTACATTGAAAAAAGTTTGTAACCCACGGCTAATTACGAGCTTGATTGACTTTGCATGCTGTATTAACTACCAATTAACATTCATTCTTTACACATTATGTTTTTCTCATTCACCAGCCTAGACGCTGCCCTCAGCACGAAGCTCGTCGTACTTGAGCACGGTGCTCAACAACACCTTGAACCCGTTGGCAATCTCCTCTGGGGCCGAATACTCGGTTGGATTGTGGGAGATACCGTCCTTGGAGGGAATGAAGATCATGGACGTGGGCACCACATGGCTAGTGGAGCACGAATCGTGGCCAGCACCGGAGGTGATCTCCCTAATATTTTCGGTACCAAACAACTGGGTAGCGCTTTCACGCACAGTAGCGATGTTGGTCTTGTTGAACTTGATGGCCTCGGAGCGCTGGATGTAGACGTGCTCGACGGTCAAGGCCTGGGACGATTCTGCCGGGTCGCTGCCTCTGGCTGCGATCTTCTGGAACTCGGCCTCGATCTCGGCGTTGATGGTGTCCAACTCGGCGTCCTCCACATGCCGGGTGTCCAACGAGAATTCGACCTGGTCGGGAATCACATTAATGGAGCCGGGCTCCAAGGTCAAGGTGCCGATGGTAGCCAAGCCGCCGTGCTTCTTGGCGATGTCGATGGCCGCTGTGATCATCTGCGACGCAATGTGGATGGCATCGGACCGGGTATGCATAGGTGTGGTGCCGGCGTGCGATGACTTGCCCTTGACAATAATCTTCTGCCAGTGGTAGGCCTGGACGCCGACCACCACGCCAATCTTCTTGTTCTCGTGCTCGAGGATGGGGCCCTGCTCGATGTGAATCTCGAAGTGGGCGGCCAACTGGTTGTGCTTGTGGCTTGCGGGTGTGTCACCTTTGTAGCCGATTCTCTCCAACTCCGAGCCGTACGAAACAGGCACCTTGTCGCCGATAGACATCAACTTGTAGCTGTCCTCCTTGGTTGCAAGGCCCGCCCAGACGGCCGAAGCCACACAGGTCTTGGGGAACCGAGCTCCCTCTTCGTTGGTCCAGTCGACCACTGCAATGGGGTAGTTGGGGACATAGTTGTTGTCCTTCATGGTCCGCAAGAGCTCTAGGCCTGAGAGCACCCCGTAGATACCATCGTAGCGTCCTCCATTAGGCTGGGTGTCCAAGTGGGACCCTATGCCGATGGGCTTACCGTCGTTTTTTCCGGGATAAATGGCCCAGATCGATCCCATTTCATCAATGCGAACCTCGCAGCCCAAGGCCTTGGTCTCTGCTACAAACCAGTCTCTCACGCCCTTGTCTGTGTCCGATAATGCCAACCGGCGGCATCCCGTCTGGGTCTCATCGCTACCCCACACTCCGTGTGCACCCCATCTGGAAGCAGTTTCGTGGATGGTGTTGAGAAGACGGCCCTCTGTGATCTGCAAGTCAAACGTCATGGTGTGTGTTTCAGCTTCTGCTATAGCTCCGAACACAGCAGGCCATTTGGTTTTATATAGATCTGGTCCGCATCGCATTGCGCTTCCGCCTGCCTATTGCGGGCAAACGCGCTGGCCCACTCCTCTCTTGAGCACACTGCTTTTTGCAGCTGCTGAGCACCTTTTCCCCTTCCAGCAGTTAACGAGCACATATAGTGACTGGCGTGTGCTACCTGTTTGGGCTATGCCATGTTTGGAGTTATCGACTACACTTTCAACTCGCAGAAGACAGACAAGCCTGGTTCTTTGGCCAGTAAAGCTCCAGCCAGCAAAGGAAACTTCAGACAGCGGGCTGTTTCCGTCGATAAGTTCGTGGGACCGACGTTCAGGTCCAGCAGAGGCTGTCTAGGATGCCGAAAGAGACGAAAAAAGTGTGACGAAACCCATCCTCGATGCAATGCTTGCGTAAAGCGAGGCTTGGAATGCGTATGGCGGGACCAAAAGGTCAAGGTGAAGGCGGAAGCGGGTGCTAATGGCCATGCTGTGCTGGATAGCTCTGAAGAGAGCCCCAAGGAAGCTGCTCTGGCTAGTCTGGGCTATTATAAAAAGGCTGGGACCTTCTCTAAGGCAGCTGGAGAAGCTCTGGGGCATTCTAAAGACGCTCTGGAAGCTCTGCCCCCCTCCAGCTTCCAACACGCAAGCGACGACTTGTTGAAGAACGACTCAGTCTTCGAAGAAAATCCCCTCGACGACTTTGACAACCTCGTCGAGGTCTCGGCCTCCCAACTGTCAGTGCTCCAGTTGGACCCGAACTCCAATCTGTTCATCTCCAGAGCGCTGTCACCACTGCAGATGGTGGCGGACTTCAACGACTACTTCATTCCCCACTTGCCCAACTCGTTCTTCAACACCTTCCTCGACTCTAAAGGCGTAGCTTTCGTCCAGCACTTTGACGACGAGGTCTCCAGAGCCCTCACGGTCAGCCCACGGACCTCCAACTACTTCAGCAAGACCTTCTTGCTGCTTGCCAATATCGAGGAGAGCATCAGCCATGCGCTCGCTTCGTGGGGTGCCTTCTACGTCCATCAGCACGTCCATGGAGACGTCCAGGAACATCTCTCCCAGGCTATGGCCGTTACAGCCAAAAGATACCCTCGGGGAACCGTCACCACCACCTACGACCACTTCATCTTGGTCTGCTTGCATTTGATCGTGGTTGGCTCGTTGGTCTGCCAGGGCGACATCACCCAGTGGTGGCAGTGGTTCTGCAAGTGTGGTCAGTTGATACAGAGGACAGGCGGCTTGCAGAAGCTCTGTGCTGAGCTTGACTACTCCAACGATATCAAGTTTCTTGCGTCCAGCTTCTTCTACCACGACGTCATGTCGTCCCACGCGTTTGGCCACGGGCTCTTTTTCTCGGCTGAAGAGTACTCCAAGGTCTTCACGCCTGGCTTCCACGATCTTTCCTACGGGATTGATCCGTTGCAGGGCTGCTTGAACTCAGTGTATCTTCTTCTCGGGAAGGAAATAGAGGTGAGAATAGACATGCGGAACAGACAGAAGCGCTTGGACGAGCTCCTCAATGAAGAGCTTGTCAACGAAGACGACCAAACCGTGCTCAGTGAGTTCGAAATGATGAGAACCCTGTTCTTGGAGTACTGTGAGAGGACAGTGAAGGTGGTTGAAATGAACATCGAGGACTGCGTCATCGATCAGGGAAGACTCGTCATGTGTAACGAGGACGAGATCAGGTCTCACAGCCAGATCTTTGCCGTCTACAAGCTTGTCTGCAAAATATACTGGGCGTTGTACTTGAAGGGTATACCGCCCAAGTCCAATGAGGTGCAGTTGATGTGGATTCAGCTCATATACAACATCGAGAAGTTGGTAGACTCCCGAATGATCGTGGTGTTGTGCTTGCCACTTCTAATCGCAGGCATCTCGTGCTACACGAAGGTGGATCGCCGAAGAATGGAAAAGGTGTTCACCAAGGTCATAGCTAATTGTCCCATCCACAATGTTCAGCGTGCATGGGCTATAGTTCAAGAGCTGTGGAAACGAAATCCAAACGGAAACCTTTCCATAGACTGGGCGGACGTCTGCGAGGACTTTGGTTGGCAGATCTGTGCCTGCTGAGCATATCAGGTTAATATAATATTTATCGACGTAGTCAACAGCTAATGACATTATGTAATTTGTTCATCGGTATCATCTCTAGTTTCTGTACTGCTCCAATGGCGAGAACAACATCTTGATGTGCTTCTCCTTGTCCCGGAGAAGCTCGTCAAACCCGTCGGTGACGGCTCTCTCCAAGCTGATTCTTGCAGTGATGAGCATTTCGAGGTCACTTATTTTGATGCGTCCCTCTTCAATGGCCTGGGCAACCTCCTCGAAATCTTGCTTCACGAAGCAGATAGAGCCTCTGAGCCAGATCTCAGACCAGGTTGCGATCATGGGGAAGTAATCAATAGGTTTGTGGGCCCATACAGCAACATTGGTGGCTGTACCACGAATACGCAACAGTCTGATGCTGCCGTCGAAAGTGGCTTGTGTACCAGCGCAGTCGTAGGAGTAGTGGAACCCGATTTGGTCTGGCGACAAAGCTTTGAGTTTGGCCAACGATTCTTCGAGCGGCATGTTTCTGGGATCGAAAGTGTCGACGCCAAACTTTTCGGCTATGGCTCTTCTGCCGGGGGAAGGCTCGCTGACCACAATTTTTGAAGCGCCATGTCCTTTAAGAGCAATAATTGTGGTCAATCCAATAGGACCACCTCCCAAAACCAAAGCAGAAGAACCGGCTTTGAAGTTCGACGTACGGACAGCATGCCATGACACGGCTAGCGGCTGGATCAACGCAGCTATGTCGTATGGCACTTTCTTGCTATCAAACTTGACGAGCTTACTTTCGTCTGTCACGACGTATTCGGCAAAGCCACCATCGGAAAATCCCAATCCTGTGAGACCCAAGTACTTGCAAGCGTTATAGAAACCGTCTTTACAGGCTGGACACATCTCCTCGCCAGCGGTAGGTGAGTCTTTGAACCGTTTTCTATCATAGCAGGTACCCGTAACTTCGACCACTACACTGTCACCGACCTTAAAATCAGTCACATCGTCTCCTACTTCCACAATTTCAGCACTCATCTCATGGCCCATTACGTGGGGATATGCCTTATTTGAAATAGCATGGGTCTTGCCTTCGTCGGCGAAAAACATGGGTCCGTCTTGGTACTCGTGCAAATCAGAGCCGCAGATTCCACAATAATAGACCTTCAATTTGACTTCAGAGCCGGTCTTAATTGAAGGCTCGGGGTAGTCGGCTTTGAATTGAATGTCCTTAGGTGCATAGAATACTACAGCACGCATGTTTGTTAAGGTTTAGGTTGTTAGATTGATCTTGCAGATTGTCGCAGATTTAGCTAACTGCATACAGATGGGGTAAGAACAATAGGAAAGTTACAGGAAAATAAAAGAGATGGAAGGATTCACTATTGTAAAATATTTTAATTGCTAACCTTAGTACAGTGTTATCTGTTCACGGAAAAACAGGTTAAGTCCTCTCAAATTGAAGAATTTGGTGTGAACCAATATTCCAAAAAATTCAGCCGTGATTTACCTCTGTCGAATTTATGAAGCTCAGGAACTAAAGGCTACTACTCCGATAACTTTCCGATGCCATTGAGTCCCTAAGGTGTAAATTAACCGAAGACCCTTTAATTCCAATTATCATCTTCGGTGCGGCGCAATACCGTGCGGCGCAGAAGAATACAATCCACTACTCAAAGCTCTCTAAATTACGATATATTACTACCTGCTCGCTATTTCAAATGCACTAAATACGTCTCTTCTCCTTTTTCTTCTCAATTTTCCATTTCGGATTTTATTTGAAACAGTCTTGGTTTCTCCTTCCTATTCCGTTATCTCGCATTTCCGCACAGCGATAAGTGCCAAATCCAGAATCGACAGAATCGATTTCCGCTAGAACCCATGAGTGATGACGATTTAGACTTGGCTGTGGGACTGTCGCATACGCCATCGGAGGTGATACGCATCATCAATGCGGAGGAAATACGAAAGTTCAAATTGGGCGTTTTCTTCTTAGTTGTAGCCATCGCTTCTTGGATTTTTGGATTGGAATTGCTCAACGCTGTGTTGAAAGGAGACGAGTACCAAAAGCCATGGACGTTAGCTTACGTTACTGGGTCCTGCTTCACGCTCAACTTAATTCCTGATATCTTTGGCTCTAAACAAAAGCAAAAGCGGTCGCCCGATGAGTTAGATAACTTGCAAAGTGCCAAATTGGCTCTCGTAATTGCTGTGATCTACTACTTCTACAATTTGTTCGTGATGTTGGCCCTCCAGTATACTTCTGCATCTAACCAGACGGTTTTGTCAAGCACAACCTCCATTTTCACCTTGTTCATCGGCATAATGCTTGGCATCGAACGCTTTAGCATTCAGAAGCTATTTTGCATAGTCATCAGTTTCTGTGGGGTACTACTCATCAGCTGGAGTGATGCTGGACTCTCTAATGACTCAGGAAATAAGTTTGTACCGAAAAACCCAAACTTAGGAAACGCATTGGCTGTTCTTGGAGCACTCATGTATGCATTGTATATGATTGTGATGAAGGTACGTTGTGGAACCGGCACACACACCGTGAACGAACGACGCTTATTCGGTTTTGTGGGTGCTTTCACACTTATAATTGGCATTCCCGTATTATATTTGTTGCATATTCTCGGCATCGAGCACTTCGAACTTCCTCCAAAGAATCCAGCTATAATTTTGCTGATACTCATCAACGGTGTATTCTCGGTCATTTCGGACTACACCACCATCTTGGCGATGCTATTGACCAGTCCATTGGTTACGTCGCTCTCTCTATCTTCCTCTATTCCCATCACCATCTTCATTGACGAAATAATCATGCGGGTCACTGGCGCACCATCTTCGGACTCCGGCCATTTCATGTACTACTCCGGTATTGCTAGCATCTTGCTTTCTGTGCTTTTGATCAACGTGAACCTCACAACTGAGAACCAATTGATTTTGGAGGTCATCGACGATGCGCTTGAAGATGCCATCCAGGAAGACGAAGTATTGTCTCCGGTCTTGACACCTTTGCTCAGTCCTCAAGCTCAATATGCTAGAACCACGAGCTACAAAGACTCTCCTAAATTGCAAATCGGAATCAGATCTCCGCTCGCACTCAGATCTCAAGCACTTCATCTTCCTCCTACCAGGCGTACCATTTCAGCATTCGACTTGAACCGTGACACAGAAGACACAGACGAACAAGAGCAAGAGGATATGCATTTCACCGTGACCGGTGGTGTGAACCACAGATACAAGGTGAGAATACACCAACCCAGCGAAAGCAGTCCTTTGCTACCACACAATGCTTGATCATATATTACATATATTAGTCTCTATCTAAGGTGTTGTGAAGTTTATGCTCTCTCATGAACCAACTGCAAAAGACACCAATAACGATTGCAGTGAGGGAGAAAGTGAAAGCACCTTTCGATGCTGCATAGTACGACTCATAAATGGCACTCTGGACAATCTTGGGGGCCGAGTGAACATAGTTTGTGTTTTCAAGTGCCCTCTTGATGATCTTTCTGGCAAGCTCCTTGTCGCTGATGAGCAGAGGGACTTTGGTGTTCAAATTTGTGCGTAATACGTTTTGGAATATAGCACTGGCAATAGAAACACCAAGGGTAGAACCAGTTGATCTAAAGGTGTACTGGATAGAGGTGGTGCATGCCTGGTATCTTTTAGGAACTGCCGCTATCAATGCCAACAAGGTTATCGTCAACGTGCACGAGTAGCCGAGTCCAGATGGCGCAAATATGGTGAATTGCCGGAGCAATGATGCATCCGATGGAACCGTAACTACCAATATTCCTCCCAAGATGGTCAAGAAACCGGCTGCAAGATTAAGACGGTAGTATCTTCCTGTCCTTTTCATCACAATTCCAGCACCAACAGAGCCCAACGAGACTCCAAAGAAATTGGGGATCATTCTGGTGCCGCTCTGTGTAGCCGTGAATCCCATCACCGAGGTGAAGAAGACAGGAACATAGAACAAGTTAGCAAATATTCCCATCGTGACAAACCAGTTGGCCAACGAGGACGAGAGGATCGTTCTTTCTGTCATGAGTTCGATCGGCAAGATTGGTTCGTCAGCAACATATAGTTCAGTATAAATAAAAATACCGAGTAGTATCACTGAAGAAATACACAAGCTCAAGAAGTAGCCAGATGAGTAAGGGAACAAGTCACCTCCAAAAGAAGCAGCAGCCATGATACACATCAATGCACAAACCAAGAAGAAAGAGCCTTGGAAGTCCACACGCTTCAATTTTTCACTGAAGTGGCCCTTGGCTCCCAAGCCTGGAGAGCCCTCTGGAAACTGCAAGTTGAACCATACTGCAACACCGAGTAAAATTGCCAATGGAATCTGCAACATGAATACATATCTCCAGCCCAACCAGTCGGAGATGAGTCCACCGATAATTCCCCCAGAGGCAGCTCCCAAGCCGTAAAAGATATTACACATGCCCTGGTATAAGCCTCTTTCACGAAGAGGAATCAAGTCGGAGAGAGTTATTGTGGACAAGGTGGTAAGTCCAGAACCTCCACAGCCGGTAATGAACCGACCAAAAACTAGCACCTTCAATGAGTTGGTAACACAAATGAAACAACCCACGGCGAAGAAAAAGCAGCACATCAAAAAAAGTGCCTTACGACCAAAAATGTCTGAAAGTTTGCCAAATAATGGCTGAAATGCAGCACATGAGAGAAGATATGCAGTTGCAATCCACGATATGTTAGAGATGGCATTCAAGTCCGATGCTATAACAGTCAAAAGAGTTGTTACGACTGTAGTGTCTAAAGCCGCAAGAAAAGCCGCCATGAACAAACTCAGAATCACCGCATATAGTTTTAAACGTGGAAGAGCATACTTCTCGACCGAGTTCGTATCACTGCGATCGTTCTGGAGGTTTTCGTTCAGCACTGCTCCGTAAGAATGCGATCTTGCAGCTTCATTTGAGATTAATCCCTCTTCTTCCGCCGCTATTTCTGAAGCAACAACTCCTGACAAGCCCGAAGTTTCATCCTTGATTACAGTCGGTTTTAGCGTCATCTATGATATTAATTTGTTGCCAGGAATGCTTGCTGGGATATACTACAGAATCGGAAAATGCACTTAGCGCCGATAAACGGTGAGGCTCTTTGACATATCGTAGGTGTTCGGGCCTGTCAATGCAGAGTGAGTCAGTGGTTCCAGATTAGCTTTTGTGGGTCTTATTTTAGAAATGGAGCCATTAGGTCAAGTAATAGTGGCTTCATATCGGTATTTTAGCCCTTCACGTGCTTTGGTTTAAATTAGAAAGAAATTGAATGGAAACTGCCACATACTGGTTTTACACATCATTGCTGTAGATCTACATTCCATTCGTATTTCCTAGTCAGGTGCAATTGGCCAAACGGGCGATCAGTGATTATTAATTGATCTCAATTAGCCAATGAGCCGCTTATCAGCAGTCAATGCCATAGTTGTTCTATGAAGGACCCTTTTCTCGTCTCGATTGCGTAATCTTCCCTAATTAAGCATAAGCCACCACAATTGCTGCAAATCAACCATATTAAAATGTAGATCGTGGAGATCAGATCAATTAATGGCAGCCCTGAACAGCAGCTTAGCTGAAAAATCACCTTTGAAGGGTGTGGGTATTGAGAATACTGTTCAAGAAGTCAGCGACTCTTCTTCCAGTTTAAATGAGCCATACATTGATCTTACGGTCGACCTTACTAGAGAAGAGATAGAGAGAAGGCAGAGTAAATGGTTCAAGCTCAAGATCTTTCTTTGGGACTCGGCTGATAAGCATCCAAAAGAACGGATATTTCTTGGTAAATTGGACTTCTTTTTGCTCAGTTCAGCTATGCTTGGGTACTTTATCAAGACCCTTAATCAGCAAAACGTGCAAACTGCCTACGTTAACGGAATGAAGGAATACTACAAGATGGAACAGAACCAATTGAACTATATGACGACACTCTGGACAGTAGGTTATATTATTGGCCAGATTCCATCAAATTTGATTCTTCACCGTATCAGTGCCCGGTACTATCTTGGAGGATTGGAACTCATATGGGCTTTTCTCACTATCATGATGATCACTTGTAAGTCGTTGAAAGGACTCTATGCTATCAGATTTTTTATCGGACTTACAGAATCTGGGTACTTTCCAGGATTAGAGTACTTACTTGGATCTTGGTACTCAAGGAGAGAGTTAACCAAAAGATCCACATTCTTTGCAGTGGCTGGGGTAGCAGCTGGTATGGTTTCCGGTCCCTTGCAACAATCTATTTTGGGGAGGTTCTCTGAGAGTAGACTTCCTGCTTTCAAGTGGATGTTTGTTTTTGATGCAGTTATCTCATTTCCTATTGCATTCTATACCATGCTAGTTGATCCCAACACTCCCTCAAGTACCACAGCGTGGTACTTCACCGCTGAAGAAAAACTCATTGGCTTGGAAAGAAGACGCAGAGTGGGCGCTCAACTCAATACTAGACAACGGTACACTTGGACAAAGATCAAGTCTTTTTTTAACACATGGCATGTATTTGTCTTCCCCGTCATGTTCTTGGCTTACAATAACACTTGTATTATCCTGGGCCAACCTACATTCACGACCTGGATGAAGTATTCCTTGCACGCCAGTCCAAAGACGTATAACACAATGCCGTCTGCCATTAACGGTACCGGAATCGGTCTTGCAATTATTTTAGCATATCTCAACGACTTCCTAGGTGGAAGGAAGAACTTCATTTTTGTTGGTGCTTATTTCGTCTGTGTTACCATAGCCTGCGCATCTTTAGCACATTGGGACATACCAAGAGGCTACCATTGGTTTACATACTTCCTTGCAGGTGCTCCAGCTGCTTGGGGACAACCACAGATCTTTTCCTGGGTTAACCGGCTGCTTTTTGAAGATGACATGAAGAGAAACTTCGTGGTGGTTCTCACCAACAACATGGCATACGTAACAAATGCTTTTGTTCCTATTTTTGTTTGGAACAACCAGGACGCTCCACGTTACTTCATTGGATACAGTTACTCAGCAACACTTGCTTCTGTTGGGTTGGTTTTGACAGGAGTGGCTTTGTACTTATCTCGTCGTGACGAAAATCTAAAAGACAAAGAGCGTGAAGGGGATCTATATCAAGAATGACCGTAAGAAGGATTATATGAGTAATAAACTGATTCTATACTATATCGAATAACTTAAGTAGCTTTTGCCTTCCCTCTTGGTGCTTGTCTCGATCTTGTGGACTAAACTCGGGGAATTTGCGGCCAATGGGTTGTTCCTGCAACTCTCCCAACCGTGATAATTCTGCCATAAAAGCAATGGCATCGTCTACTCCAATCGTGTGATATGCTCTTGTCGCTCCTTTTTCTTCATATCTCTCATTTCTCCATTTTGTCTGTTCTTCTCTGGTGGGAAGAGTTATTCTTCCTGCAAGGTACCGTGCAACTAAAACAGCTTGAAACTCAAATACTCTAAACGAAATACCATCAACAGGAACTCCCACAAACGAAATCAACGGATCACTGCTCAAAAACGTATGCTGGTACAATCCAGGCACCAAAATGCCGTCATGGGTCAAAAGTTCGTTGTCGCTCTTGAAAAGTCTGTTCAAAAATGGATAAGAAAACTGGTAACCTGTGCCATAGATGATGTGGTCTGGGCCCACAAGTTCACTATCATCGTCAAAGACAACCACTAACTTGTTTTCTACTATCTTAAACTCTTTTATCTCGCCTTTATCGACAACATTCCTCAACGTTCCTAATCTGACATTTCTCTTGGAATGATACACTTTTGTGGCTCTATTGACAAGCAAACGTGCAATATCCATACCTGATGCTCTCGATCCAACTACTATGACCACCTTGTCTTTGTACGGATCTGGTTGTCGAAAGAACTTGGCATGACGTACAAAATTTGGAAACTGCTGATGTACTTCAGCAAGACCGGGGACATTAGGGATGAAGGGAACATGATAGTGACCAGTAGTCACCACAATTGCGTCAAAGTGACGCTGGTACCAAACATCACTTTCTTGATCTTCCTTGCGTATTGTTACCTTATAGCGATGGCCATTGTCGGTTAATTCTCTCTCCACATCTTCCACAGTCGACGAAAACTGTACGTCGACATTTGGAGCATCTTTGTTTTTAAGGATGTACTTCTCGATGTACTCTCTGACCACTAGCCCATCCACAAATTCTGTCTCTTCGCTGGGGCTCCCTGTCCACAGCTTGACGTCGCTGTAGGTCATGAGGGTTTCTGTGATGTTGGTCTTCAAGTTTGGATACGAGGGTGTTTGCACAAACCGTTCCTGACTGTTTCTGCTGGTGGTGATACTCTTTGCTTCTCCGTTCGTCAACGGATTCTCGAGCTGGGGATCAACATGTTCTGGAATATCGCCAATTTTCAAGGTGACGGGAGACGGATCTACGGAGTCCAAGCACCAGATTCCACCCAAAATGTCTCGTCTTTCGAAGAGAACAATCTGGTCGAACTTCTTCTCCTTCAACAACGAGTCGAGTACAATGGCACCTGAAGCACCTCCACCTACAATTGCAACCGATCTCACGTTGGCGTTTACAGCATCTGTGATTAAGCTGGGCATGATAGGTGTAATCTACATTGTCTGATCTATATTCTACATACTGTGGTTCGTATCTGTGGCATATTTTTTCGTGATGGGGCATGCACGAGCAGATCAGATAAGAACATGCCGCAATTGCGCACCGGCATGTGGCTGCAAAATTAAGTTGGAATCGGCAGAGATCAGCCAATTGCTGACAATTAACTGTGGAGTAGTGTCTTGATAGGTCTGTATGTTAGACAAAGCTATGTTTCTCAGATATCTTGCATAATGTGAAAAATCTCGCTGTCGCCGATTGTGGCATTGACTCCACAGTCCAACTAAGTTTAATTAGTAATCCCTAAACTGCTTAAATAGCTTATACTCCTATTGGTTCCACTAATCATGGCCCCACCAACTCAAGTAGCCCCAGAAACTCAGTCCCACGGAAAGTTCGACAGTGAAGTCGACAAGACCACTCTCAAGCTCGCTCAGTTGAAGCCTGGAACACGCAGACTGCTCAAGCCAGGACAAGACATTAACTGGGTAGAGAAGTTGCCCAAGTCGACCAGAGATCGCTTTGACAGATACAATATTGACTTGTCCAAGGGATACCCAATTGTGCCCAAGTATGAAGACATTCCTAAATTCGCCGATGAAGCGTTTGAGCTCAGAAACAAGGAATACCCATACGTGGAGCGTGGTTCCCATGCTGATCCAGAAAAGAAAGCCTTGTTCGGTGCTGCCAAGGAGGTCATCAACTTGACCAAACATGTTGGTACTGAAATTGTCGGTCTCCAGCTCAGCGATTTGAACGACAAGCAGAAAGATGAACTTGCTTTGTTAATTGCTGAGAGAGTGGTGGTTTTCTTCAGAGACCAAGACTTGTCCCCACAGAAACAATTGGAGTTAGGTAAGTACTGGGGCCAGGTTGAAGTCCATGCCCAGGTACCAAGAGTGCCCAACACCGTGGATGGACAGGATTTGAACGGTATCTCGGTAATCTGGCAAGACCACGTCCGTGCTACTTTCGGCTTGAATTTGTCGTTCAAGAATAGTATTGGTGGAAACTCCCAATGGCATACCGATTTGGTCCATGAGTTCCAACCAGCAGGTATCACCCACTTGCATAATGATGCCATTCCTAGTGTGGGTGGAGACACCTTGTGGTCTTCTGGCTACGGAGCGTACGACAAGCTTTCGCCAGCATTGCAGCAATTCTTGGACGGAAAGACTGCCATCTACCGTTCTGCTCACGGCTACATTGACCGTGAACACCCATTGAGTGGGCCTAAGTACGTTGAAAGAGAGCATCCGCTTGTCAGAACCCACCCTGCTACCGGATGGAAATCGTTGTATGTCAACCGTTCCATGACTGTGAGAATTGTGGGCTTGAAAGAAGAAGAGAGTAAGATCCTTTTGGAGTACTTGTTTGGCGTCTACGAAAAGCACTTGGATATCCAAGTCCGTTTCAACTGGAAGTCGAAGCCAGGACTTGGAACTTCTGCTTTGTGGGACAACAGAATCTCCCAACATAATGCAGTTTGGGACCATGAAGGACAGGAGCCTCGCCATGGTACCAGAGTGACTGCACTTGCAGAGATTCCATATTTTGACAAAAACTCCAAGTCTCAAAGAGAAGCTTTGGGATTGTCCTTGGACTGATATGCTAGAGAAATAGTTGCTCGAAGTATGTTTTAAGAAGAGATCAATGTAGATGTATTGTGCTTAATTGGCATGTATACCGCTTAGTCTGCGGGAAATTATATGAGGGCATGTTTGAGTAAAATAGTACTATTTCAGTGACTCACCCTCTTTGGGTGCAAATTCGTCACCGAAAAAAATTTCAATCCACGCTTGCAAGATGATACTGCGTGATCATCTTGATAGAATTAAAGGCGATTCTCATAGAACTCCAAGGTTTTGTCACTCCAGTCTTTCCACTTCAGGAGCCTTCTTTGTTGAATTTAATGTGTTCGGTGCGGCTCGTGATTAGAAAGTTTAGCCGGGTTGAAGAAAAAGGTACAATGTGTCAGAATCTCAGATTGACAGTACAGTTTCCGTCGATACTGTAAGCGTGAAAGTATACACAATCACAATATAGCCACAACGTACACAATCAATCAACTACAATAAGCTGCGTATAGCCGGGAGCTCACTCCACAGCGCATCATTTTGATTTTTCCGTGCAATATGCGGCGCATTTTGTGCCTGTTCAGCTTTGGCCGATAACAAAAATAAAGTTGATTATGCATGTTATGCCTTCTGAAACGCACTTTGACAGCCACAAAGCACAGAAAAGGGAAAAATCACAGCTTCGGTGCAGGATACTGACAACACGATTTGGTGCATAAATAGATCAAATCGCTGTACTTCCGCCCTCAGGGACTATGGTCTTCAAAGATGAATATGTTGGAACTGTTAAAGCGACTGCTGATCGGAGTGAGAAGCTAGACCACCAGATACTTGAAATTGTTAAGCCTAAGTTGAGGACTAAGAATGCCGACAGTTTTAAGCCCATTGACTTCAGGTTGCCTGACACAGTGCAAAACCACATGTACTACCAGTACGAAATCTTGGCAACATTCTACGTGTACGTTGAAAGCAATGGCACACACCAATTGGTACTGCAAGTAGATATCACGGACGCCGCGCAATTGGACGATGACGCTAAGCTCAAAGACCTCTTCCTCGACGCTTTGGACTTCTATGTGAAAGGTGAGCTCAAGCTTGGCCAGGGAATTGAATTTGCAGGCAAGGAGCACATAACATCAGTGGTAAGAGGTCTCAACCTCAGTTGAAGAAGTGGCTCTCGCATAGTTCAAGAGGCTGCAGGCAAGCCTAAAGCTATTCTCGGGTATCATAATATGACATTTCCAGTTCATAAAAGTAAACCAATGCTGCTGTATGAATGTGTAGAAATCGATCTGTAAAGTATTCAAGACTGGGTGAGCAACAATTTTGCAACCGAAAGTTTGCACAAACGAACTACGAGGAGAGAGAGGATAGATAACGTGGAGATAGATATCTATGTGATTGGTCACCCATTCATCCATCAGCTCGATTTCCTATACCCTAGGGACCACTCATCAAATCACCAATCGTAATGCTGCCCATCCTGCCCTTTGGCTTCCCCAAACCCCACACTCCACCATTCACCATCTTCAGGGTCCCCGATCTGCTACGATCTGTGCCCGATCTCACGCTAACGTCACCACCGTAGTCGTGCAGTACGCATGCACCCTGTCAAATCGAACCGTCCTCGTATTGCTGTTTCCCCAGCAATTACCTCCCGTGCAGTACATGAGAGAACAAATTTCGTCGCAAAGACGCACCTGGCGGGGATAACGTACCCCAATTTCACCCCGTATCCAACAAACAAATATGGTTGCGAGGTGGTGCTTCCCCTTCACCCACCTCTACACAAACCGAATCTTCCCGCCTTCTGCCCGATCTCTTCTTTTCTCCTCTTGTACCCCCAACACAAATAAATCCTGCATCTAAGCTGCGGAGTCGCAGCTGCCATGTGGAAGTGTTCCACGGCTATAAGTGGTCCAGCCCAGCACCAACGCACAACCGGGGAATATGGAAACTTTGGAGGTGCACTCAAAGGACTACTTGGTGAAGTGGGTGACCGCACCTGACAATTGTGTCATAGATTGGCAGGCTCGACCACTCAAGAAGTCGATCAACTTGTCGATATACATCCGCCGAGGGGACGACGATGGGTCTCTGTCGACGGTAGATGCTAGTAGCGGGGCAATTGGTCCTGATGACGACTCAGAGTCAGCAATTGATGCTCCAGTACAACGTAAACGGTCCGAGTCGATGGCCTCGGTCAACCAGATTTCCGACAGTTCGATGTTTAAGACAAAGTCCCGTTCCAGTACGCTTTCCTCGTTGGTCAGTAGCTCGAATCTCAGCTTGGTGAAGGACTACCACAAGTTGATAGCCAATGAGTTGATCCATGGAAAGTTTGACGTTCAGAAAGGAGGCACCTATGCCTTTGTGTTTGACAATTCGTTCTCGAAGACGATTGGCAAGAAGGTGTTGTTCAGCCTGGAGACGGTATTGAGAGACAACGGCAGCTCCGAGGTCACAAAGAAAGAGTCCAAACCTGCTGCTCCTTCAGCTGCAGCAGCAAACGTTATGCGTCCAAAAAACGGCCAGTTTCTCCAGAGCATTCTCCTCAAGAAACGGCGTAAAAAGCTCCAGGGTTTTGTCAAGCGTCTGTTTGTGCTCAATTTTAAATACGGCACCCTCAGCTACTCGCAGCCCAACGAGTCGACCATCCGGGGCCAGATGCCCATTCGAGACTCCATAGTGAGTGCCAATGCTGCAAAACGAGAGCTCATTGTTGACTCGGGTGTGGAAGTATGGCACTTGAAAGCGCTCAACGATGAGGACTTTTCCGCATGGGTGGACGCCTTCAACGCTGTCAAAAAAGACAGCTCGAAGCAATTGCCTGTCTCTACGGACGGAGAAACTGCTTCCAACACCCATGCCATGACCGAGCTCCGGGCTGTCCACCAGCTGCTCGATGACATGAGAACCAGAGCCAACGACCCGGTGCTCAAGCAGGACCTTTCGCGTGTGTACGAGAAGGTTGACGACTTGTTAGCACACTTGCTGGAGTTGCAAACTGGCGATATCGGCTCGTTGTTCTCACACGGCTTCGTGGATGCCCAAGATGACGTTGAAAACCAGAGCTCGGTTGTGCTTTTGCAGGAAGAACGCACACCCCAGGCTGCTCCTTGGATCCATGGCACTCGTGAGGCCTCCAGAGACTCGCTTTTCGATGTTGCAGAAGAGGACGAGGACCTGGACGACGACGATTCTTTGTCCTCGGTGGAGGATACTACCCAATTGAAAGACGTGGTGGAAGAAGACGAAGTCGGCGACAACGGTGACGACGAACTCTATCCCTTGCCCTTGGAGCCGGTTGAGAGAGACACCAGCATCCCTCGCTGTGACCACGAACCACCCAGTATCATTTCGTTTGTCCGCAAGAACGTCGGAAAGGACATGAGCACCATAGTCATGCCCGTGGACGTCAACGAGCCATTGACGATTCTCCAACGGTACGCTGAGATGTTCGAATACGGCAACCTTCTCAACAATGCCTTGGCGGTGCCCAATGACTCGGGTGAAAAGATCTTGCGAGTGGCTGCTTTTGCCGTGAGTTATCTTTCGTCTATGCGTGCCAAAGAGAGGAACATTCGTAAGCCCTTCAACCCGCTTTTGGGTGAGACGTTTGAGTTGGTTCGTGAAGACATGGGCTTCCGTATGATCGTGGAAAAGGTGTGTCACCGTCCTCCGGTGTTTGCCCTTCACGCCGAGTCCAAGGACTGGACATTCAGCTTCAGTCCAGCACCCGCCCAGAAGTTCTGGGGTAAGAGTTTTGTGGTGTCCACCAAGGGAAACTCCAAGTTGACCTTCAAGAAGTCCAACGAGACATTCACATGGTCGCAGCCGGAATCGCTGATCAAGAACTTGTTTGCCGGCGAGAAGTACTCGGAGCCCAGCTCGTCCATTACTGTCAAGTCGTCCTACGGACAGCGTGCTGTGGTGGAATTCGCCAAGGGCGGTATGTTCAGCGGCCGCTCGGAAGCTGTCAATATCAAGGCATACAACTCTTCCAAAAAAGAGCTTGCCTACAATGTCCATGGTACTTGGACGGAGTCGTTGACATTGAAGACAAACTCCACCGAAAAGTTGATCTGGGAATGTGGAGAGCTTCTTCCTCCCAAGCACTATGGCTACACGGACTTTGCAGCCACTTTGAACAAGGTCACAGCGATCGAGAAAGACAAGTTGGCACCCACAGACTCTCGTTTGCGTCCAGACATGAGAGTGTACGAAAAGGGTGACATCCCCGAAGCAGAACGGTTGAAAAATGAGTTGGAGGAAAACCAGCGGACCAGGAGAAAGCAGTTAGAAGAGAGCAACAAGGAACACACGCCTCGTTTCTTCAGGCATGTTGGAGGCTCGACGCCCGATTCAGGAGAATGGGAGTACATTACTGGCGAAAACAGTTACTGGAACTGCCGCAAGAAGCAAGACTGGGGCGACTTGGTCAAGTTGTGGTAGGATGCATGTATCTATTTATTGTTGTAGTAGTCGTAAGTCATTACAATTTGAGATTGAGACGTTCTTCCGAACTGGACCTCGAGGGCATATCGAAATCGAGATCTGGCTCGGCACTATTGAGCCCCATGTAGGGTGTGTTCCCTCTGCGGGTGAACAACAAGAACTGGAGCTGTTTGCGGAGGCTGCTGATGTATACCCGCTGCATATTGAGCTCGTCTCGCATGGCGAAGTTGTCGTTCACAAGGTTGCTGATCACCGACTCTCGCTCGGAATTCGTAACGTATGGGATCACCCTGTTGTCCATTTCGAACTTGAGCCGGTCAAGTTCGTAGTTGAGATATATCAACTTGCCCTGGTCTTCCGTCGACGACAAGTCAAACTTACCGATCTCCTCGAGCGTCTCAGTATACCCGAGGTTTGTGATTTTGCCCTGGATGATCAGATCGAGGATCTTGTTGATCTGCTTCTGAAGGAACAGGTTTTCCGTTGTCAAGTTGTCCACCTTGGAGTTCAAGGTCTGGTAGAACGGAAGAAACTGGTTGAGTTGGCAGTTATTGTTCTGGAGATGAATTTCAAGCGCAAAGTCGCTGTTCCCAGTCCATGTGCATCCAATAACATGCGCTGGACACTGGTGGTGGCCGCTTTTTTGGCAGTTTTCCTTGTGCTTCTCGAGATGCTTGAGTGCGATCATGTCGTTCAAGCAGAGATCGCATGTCTGGTAGTTATAGACACACTCATTTTCCAAGTGGTCCTTCTGGCTGACGAGTGTAACCTTGGCGTTGCAAAAGCTGCAGTCGAACACCTCGTGGGCGCATTTTCCTTCATGACCATTGACAAAACGACGTTCGACAATCACCTGACAACTGACAGTTTTCTCGTCTTTCTGAGTACGCTGGCCGCCACAGCGTACTCCTGTGTGCTCACACAGCACCACATGGTTCTCCAATTCCCATCTACAACCGCTCCACTCACAGCCTCTTTCTTCGTTGAGACAGTAAACCTTGAGGTCGTCGATGAGATTTGTGATGATAAGAGGTGTCGGAAAGAGATCATTGGGGTTGGCGGTGTCTATAGGCGTACGGTCCAACGGACATGATCCTTTTAAAGGCGACGTTTCTGCATTTCTGGCCATTCGGAAGCACTCGTGGATGCAATCTCGGCAGAAAGTGTGTCCACAAACAGTAGTAACAGGCTTTATGAAAGGTTGTTGGCATACAGGGCAATTGAGGTGGTCCACTGCTGTCTTATACTTTGCATTGCGTATATCTGGGTGGTCAGAGTCGTGAATTAAGTCGAATCCGACGGCCAATATCTCGTCATCTTTGTACTGAGGAATGTCCTCTTCTTCTATTTCCTCTTGTGATTCGTCTTCGTGCTCGGCGGCATGCTGGGACTCACCATCTGAAATATCTAGAGTCGAGAGCCGCTCACTATTGTCGTCGCTCATGGCTAAAGATAAGAGAGCTCGGTTGTGGGGAAATGAGCATCGGCGAGGTGCGCGCACGACCCTTTTGTCTGAGCCCGTAAAAAATAGGTCGTACCCGGATTCGAACCGGGGTTGTTCGGATCAAAACCGAACGTGATAACCACTACACTATACAACCGTGTTGTGTTATTAAAAACGCTGCAGCAGTTTATAAGGTGCTGCTAAAGGCACCCTGTTGCACGAAACTATACTAATGGAATGGCTGAACCGTCAGCACGCATTTCTGAACCTGCCACATGCATTGTCTTGCCGTTCTTCGAGATGTTCTTGATGATTTGGGCTCTTCCGAAAAGTGCACGTTCGTAATCGTGGACATACTTGACAAAATGGCCCAATTTTTCAAGTTCACGGCCGGTTTTTTCATCAATTCCTTCCTCCAATGCCACCACGGTGATTGGGGTGCTTACAGGTCCATCTGAACCACGTCCACGATCACTGGTGGTATCCTCGTGGGCACAAAGACAAAATCTGGGCAGGTCGATCAGCTGTTGCGGAGTCATGCCAAACAAAATCATGTTTAAAACATGCTGAACATGACCCACAGGCTGCATGTAGCCTCCCATGTTTCCAAAGCTTGCGTACAACTCGCCATTGTCTTTGGTAATCATGGAGGGGATGATTGTGTGGTATGGCCTTTTACCACCTTCGAGTGAATTTGGCCTTCCCTTGTTCAAATTAAAGTTGGCACCTCTACTTTGTAATGAAAAGCCATATTCTGGAACCACAATTCCCGAACCAAAGCCATTGTACACCGAGTTGATGAAACTGCATGCATTGCCGTCTTTGTCCGAAACGGTCAAGTAGATGGTGTCGGACCTGTGTTTGGGATCAGGCACTCCGTGAGACATTTGCTCTGCATCTATGATGCCTGTGGAGGAGAAGAGACCGGCTCTTTTTTTCAAGTATGGCTTATCTAGAATTTCGTCTAAGGGTATGTGGTGGAACTTGGGGTCGGTGACATACTCGTCCGAATCGTAGAAACCAATCTTGCACGCCTCGATCAAAAGATGGAGGTACTCGGGAGAGTTGTGTTCCAATTGTTTTAAATCAATTTTGCCGCTATCGTGGAGCTCTTGGATGATTCCAAGCGCTAATAGCGCTACCAAGCCTTGGCCGCTGGGCGGAATCTCCCATACTTTGTGATTTTCGAACAGAATCGAGATTGGGTCAACCACTGTGGACTCGTGCAGCTCCAAGTCTTGAGCATTGAGCTTGTGGCCCTTGGAACTGGTTCTCTTCACAATGGCTTCTGCGACAGGTCCACGGTAAAAGCCATTTTTGCCGTGCTTGACAACAGTTTCAAAAAGCCGGGCTAGACGCTCGTTCGTGACAAAATCACCCTCCTCTGGGCCCTCTCCATTGATAAGTAGAGGGTTCTCTTTCAAATCCAGGTTCTGGCTTCGCAATTTTGCAGCACACTTTCTCCACAGACGAGATGCAATTTCCCCTACAGGGAATCCGTCTCGAGCAAGTCTAATGGAAGGAGAGAGTACATCTTCCAAAGTGACCTTCTTGGAACCCCATTTTTCAAGCGCATCGAGCCATCCGGCTATGGCTCCGGGAACTGTCACCGAGAAAATGGACGACTCCAGTATACGGTGGGTATGTTTTCCGCCATTGTCAGCGTCCAAAATATGCTGTATGGTCAATTCCTTAGCACAGCGGCCACAGCCATCCAACCCATGCACACGCTTATCGGCATTATCGTAGAAGAGCACAAAACAGTCTCCACCAACACCCGTGGAGCCGGGTTCAGTAACACACAAAGCGGCCGAGGCTGCAATTGCAGCGTCTACGCAGTTTCCACCCTTAGCCAAAACCTCAATTCCAGCCGCTGAAGCTAACGGCTGACTCGAAGCCACAATTCCGTTGGTCGAGTATACAGCCAGCCGCCGTGAAGGGTATTTGATGAACATGACAGTGAAGTCAGAGATGTAGTCTACAAGGCAGTCGGTCTATTATGTATCAGACACTCACAATTAGTCCAATTGGTATGGCCGACAAGAACTAAAGTGAGAGGAGTCAGGTATCTCCAGAGTCAATGGTGGTGTGCGGGTGCGAATTGTTTGACAGATCGCAGCGCGACTGATCTGCTTGTGACAGATATGCAAGCGAGCGACGACCAACCGCTGGCGAAGCGCCGGCACCTCGACCTGGACGCTACTGCTCGTGCAGTGCGTGCAGTACTCACACGGGAGCTCCGAGGGCAGGTTTTGCGGCGGGAGCATCTCAGTCAAGCAGTTTCCGGTCTCCGGGTAGGCTTTGATGTGATTTTCACCCAGGTCAATCAGCGATTACAAGAGGTGTACGGCATGCAATTGGTGGCGACAGACCAGGATACCCCCAAGAAAACGAAATACGTAGTGACATCCACACTAGCACCGGCGTCACGTGCAGTGCTAGGTCGGATATGGGGTCGGCGTGCGGGCAAGATCTCCGGTCACCACCGGGCCCCCCACGACGACCGGTTCTTGTTGCCGCGCCACGGGCGCACTGGAGCCCCCACATCGGCGCGGGCGCTGGTGTTTGCAGGTGTGGCTATGGCGGTGATCGTGGTGGTGGTGGTGGGGGATAACCACATCCTGGACCACGACTTGGGCCGCCGCCTCGCGCAGTGGGGGATCACCGACGCCGCCCCCACGTCGAGTTTGGGGGCCGACGCCAAAACGGTGGTTGCAGAGTTGGAGCGAATGCAGTATATTGCCCGTGATACCCCCCAGTCGTACAAATTGGGTGCAAGGGCCATAGCGGAATTCTCGCCCAAAGCGGTATTCGCAGCCATAGGCGCGATATATGGTCCTGCATTCGGCGAGCACCACCGCCTGCAGACAATGGCCACCGTCGAGCGCCAGTGGCCGGGTGCACGGGTGGACATGGAGGACGCAGCCAGTGAAGAAAGGTAGAGAGTGAAAAGGGGTGTAGAATAGATGAAAAGAAGCATGTGTATGTAATTAAGGGAGTACAATCTAGTACACTATTTTATTCAGCAGCACCACAAACAATAAAGCACAGCGGTATCTTCCCGTTTCACGCCGTTTGCACCTGCTCACCCCGCTTATCACATGCCGGCGCAAAATCATAGGCGCTCCTGCACGGTTATAAGGACGACAGCGGACACTTGTGTTAGCTTCGATTTGGAAATCACCCAATTCTTTTTGCATCTAGATAACGGGCAGTACGCTGGTTTACGTTGACATAGAAGCCATTGCAAGCACTACAGGGACCTCTACTTTTTTGTACACCTGGTTTTTTTCACATTTTTCAGTCGATTTTACGGTAGCTTTACGGTAACGACTTCCCAATATGGCTCTTGACACCTTAGATTATTCGGTCATGGTGGCGTTGGCCATCGCAGTATTGGCCTACTTCGGAAAAGAATACATCTGGCCGCTGGATGATGGAACAAGTGCCGGATTTGTGGCATCAGGCGGCTCCGGCACCTCTCGGAGTATCATAGAGACGCTTAAAACAACAAAGAAGAACGTGGTTGTGTTCTACGGTACACAGACAGGTACGGCCGAAGATTACGCGTCGAAATTGGCCAAGGAATTGGCATCAAACTTCGGATTGAAGGTGATGACGGCCGATGTGGCCGACTACGACTACGAGGACTTTGGCGACATCAGCAACGATGTGCTCTGCTTCTTCTTGTTGGCTACCTACGGTGAGGGAGAGCCCACCGACAATGCCATTGACTTCATAAACTTCTTGGACAACGAGGCTGACACCTTGTCGACGTTGCGCTTCTCGGTGTTCGGCTTGGGTAACTCCACCTACGAGTTCTACAACGCCATCGGCAAGAAGGTCAACCAGAAGTTGGAGGACGTCGGTGGTGAGCGCTTTGCTGAATACGCCGAGGGTGACGACGGTTTGGGAACCATGGATGAGGACTTCTTGGCCTGGAAGGACGCCGTATTCGAGTCTTTGGAGAACAATTTGGGCTTCGAGCGCACAGAGGCCCACTACGAGCCATCCTTGAAGCTTGTGGAGAACGCCTCGTTGACCAAGGACGACCCTTCGGTCTCGCAGGGTGAGCCTTCCAAGGCTTACGTCAAGAGCGCTACCATCGAGGGTCCATTCGACCACCAGAGCCCCTTCATTTCCAAGATCTCCCGCACCAAGGAGTTGTTCACGTCGCCTACCAGATCGTGCGTGCACGCTGAGTTCGACTTGTCTCCTTCGAACATGAAATACTCCACCGGTGACCACTTGGCCGTTTGGCCCTCCAACGCCAACGAGAACGTGGCGAAGTTTTTGACCGCCTTCGGCTTGAAGAAGAAGGAGGACACCGTGTTCGACCTCAAGGTCTTGGATGCCACTGCTCGTTACCACTTCCACACTCCCATCACCTACGGTGCCGTGGTTAGACACCACTTGGAGATCACCGGTCCAATTTCCCGTCAATTCTTGTCGTCTATTGCCAGCTTTGCGCCTACTGACAGTGCCAAAGACTACACCAAGAAGTTGGGAAGCGACAAGGAAGCATTTGCCAAGGAGATCCACCACAAATCGTTCAACATTGCCGATGCTCTCTTGTACATCAGTGGCAACGAACCATGGACCAACGTGCCCTTCGAGTTCATCATTGAGCTGATCGGACACCTCCAGCCCCGTTACTATTCTATTTCCTCGTCATCGTTGTCCGAAAAGCAGCTGATCCACATCACTGCCGTGGTGGAAAACGAAAAGAAGGACGACATCCTCGTTTCGGGTGTTGTCACCAACTTGTTGAAGCACATCGAGCTCGACCAGAACAAGTCCAGCGGCAAGCCATTCGTCCACTACGACTTGAATGGTCCTCGTAACAAGTTTTCCAAGCACAAGTTGCCGGTGCATGTCAGACGGTCGACGTTCAAGTTGCCCAACAGTCCAACCACCCCGGTCATTTTGATTGGTCCTGGTACAGGTATCGCTCCATTCAGAGGCTTTGTGCGTGAAAGAGTGACGCAGAAGAAGAACCAAGATGTCAAGGTGGGCAAGACACTTGTGTACTACGGATGCAGAAGCGAGAGCGAAGATTTCTTGTACAAGGACGAGTGGCCCGAATACGCCCAAGTCTTGGGCGATGCATTTGAAATGCACACTGCGTTCTCGAGAAAGGACCCAGATGCCAAGGTGTACGTGCAGCACAAGCTCCTTGAGAACGCTAAGCAGATCAACCATTTGTTAGAGAACGAAAAGGCAAACATCTACGTGTGTGGTGATGCGCTGAGAATGGCCCGTGACGTGCAAAAGGCTTTGACCAAGATCATTGCCAGCGAAAGAGGAGTGGACGAGGAGCGTGCCGCCGAGCTCATCAGAGGTCTCAAGACGCAAAACCGCTACCAGGAGGACGTGTGGTAGTCATACAAGATGTAAAATTATAGTCTACATAATATTAAATGCTGAGAAACCCAAGACGGCACTAGATTTCAAACGTGGGCCCCCGGGCGTCCACCCGGACGCAGTCACGCCAGTCTGGATTGGAAGAATTGTATATGCTTTGGAGCTTGTTTTCGATGTCGAGCCAGTGCTTGTACTTGGACTTGGATTTGAGGTCGAGGTCGTAGATGTTGCAGGTGACCACAAACTTGCCGTAGCTTTCCACCTCGATGATGTTGTGAATGTTGTTGTGCGAGTTGTGGTGGTTGTTGTGCTTGTCATAGCGTTCAATCTTGATGAATAGCCCCACGTCCCGGAGCGTCATCACCAACGAGAGGTTCTGCAGCACATCGTGGATCAGCGTGAGGTTTGCAATGAGGTCGTTCTTGTTGTTGATGCGCTGGTACTCCTTGAGCTTGACGAACACGTTGGACGGGTCGCTCAAGAAGATGCGGAGGAGCAGGCGTAGCGGGATCTGGTTGGCCTCCACGTTTTTGAGCACCAGGGCCGGTAGTGGCTGGAGGATATCGTCGATACCTCGGTCTATGGTGTGCTCATACAAGAGGTCGAGCGGACAGAAGTGTCTGCCGAAGCCTCGGAGCTGGTTGTGGGAGCACGTCCGGCAGTAGCGGCACGACGTGTTGTCGTAGAGCCACTTGGGCTTGATTTCGAACACCACCGACTCGATGTTGCCGACTTTTTCGTCGGCTGCCTTGCCGTTCACGTTCGGCTTGATGCCTCGGTTCTTGGTTCTGCCGTCGCCCACGTACAAGTGGCAGTTCTTGCTCAACGGGAACTTGGTGTAGCAGCCGTCGAGGATGTTGGGGATCAACAACCCGTATCGTTCCAGTACGTTGACCTTGTGTCCGGCGGAATCTAGTTTGTCGACAAATTCTCGTGTTAGCACCACCAACTGGATGTCTATGATTTGCTTGGGGAAGAGGTGCTTGCACTTGAGCTCGATGAAATCGTACAACTCACACGTACTGATGTACTGCTCGTCTTCTTTCAACAACCGGAGCCGGAGTAGTTTGTGCCGCAAATAGTCATTGGTGCCTGTATATTTGAAGAGGATGTTTGCATTGCCCTTGGCAAAGTAGCTCCACTCGCCAGGCGTAGTGATCTTGGAGATCTCCATGCCTGCGTTTTAGTGTTCGTCTTTTTTGATTCTCCCTCACACTGGATTTTTGTGCGAGGTTATGAACGCGGGCGACACCGCCAGACTACAGACTACAAACTGGTTGCCAGGCATTGTTATTGGCGGCCATGTCGGTGGGCCCGGCTGCTGCGTGCTGAACAGCACCTGCTGCTGCTCACTATTTTTCGCTTGCTTCGCTTGGCGTTCTATTTTTTTCGCTTCTCAACGCTCTCCAACCGTCCTCCATCGGGGGCTTGGTGCTGCTTATCGCTCGCTGATCACCAACTCAGCGGGACCCTGCACCTGTAGATACGCCCGCTTGGCGCCTGTGCGCTTTCTGTACTCACTAAGCCTCTTCAACACACTCTGGAGGCCGCTTTCTTGAACTAGCAGATGCCAACGACGGGCTATCGCCTGCTGCCAGCCTTCGACTGTGATGCTTACTACTTCTGGCACCCTCAAATACGTAGAAGGGCCTGCGCTCTTCCTCCTGGTGAGGCTCTTGACCGGTAAGCTCTGGTCGTTCTGGATCGCTACTAAGTTGTCCGGCAACACCTCCAACTCCTCGCCCGCCTCCAACTTGACCGCATACAAGCTGCGGCTGCCGCTCACAACTAGCGTGCCACGGCCGGTCGTCTTGTATGCCTGTAGCTGCTCCGTCACCGCAAAACTGGTGAGCTCCAAATCGTAGCCGCACCACGCCGTGATGTTGCTCGGCCGCAAAATCGTCCAGGGCCGCTCCAGGCTCGCCTCTATCACATGGTATGCCTCGTTCTGGTTGCCGCTCATCACCATGGTGGCCGGCGCCATGGTCTCGAGGAGCTGGAAGTGTGGGTTGGCTGCTCGGGAGAGCCGTATGCGGTCCAAGTCGCCGTTCAATGCAATTATGCTGCCGCTGCGTATGTTCACAGTCGACGATACCGGGATTTGCATCTTCAAAAGGTGTCCTGGAGACCCGATTGGCGAGAACTTGGGAAGCTCGATAAACGGCCCTCGGCCGGTTCCTTTGGCCAATTGACCAAATGCATCTACTTTTGTCGCACTAGTGAGTGCTTCTTGGAGTGTACGGCTCGTGGAGCCCAAATTTCGTACCCAAACTTTCATATCCGTTGGTGTTTTTCACGACTCGTTTTTCAATTTCGAAACTGCAGTCAAATAGCAGCCAGTACACCCACACATTCAGGTGAACCCGGCGACCCATTCGTTGGTGCCCTTGATTTGGGCCAAGAAGCTGTCGCTGACCAAGCTGGCATCGTGCTTGTTGGCTATCGTGGCGAGAGTCACAAACTGTTGCCAGAATTGGAAACCGTCCTTGATGTCGGTCAAAAGTTGGTCGCTGGTAATACTGTTGATTCCGTGAACGTTGATGTTGAACGAACTGTTGTTGATCTGGAACACGTCGTTCCGCAAGTGTGCGTGCGTGTTGTTAATGAGGTCTTCCTTTGAAATTTCCGGCTTCACCAATTTTTGTTTGGCGGCATACTCAAGGTAAATTTCCGCTACAACACCCAACAAGGTGTTGTTACAGTCACGGAAGAAAGGAATCAGGTCAACAAGTTTGCTCCACTGTTCACGGTTCTCCAAGCTAACTCGGATAGAGTTATTTTCTTGGCGGGCCAATAAGTCCACCATCACACACTGAAGGCCGTTGATGAAGTCGTTGGCGATAAACTTGATGTGGCTTCTAAAATTGAGAAGACTTCTGGAGATGGGTCCTTGGTAGTTGATAGGCGAGATGTGGAACTTCTTCACTGACAAAATTCTCGATACCAAGGTGACGTGCTTTTGGTCTTCGGCACTAATGGTAGCATTCTCGAGGTCCTTGTAGTACTTGGGCACACTGGTGTATTCGCGGCTCACTTGGTTGAGGTTATCGTACTTGCTTCTGATCAAGAGCAAGATAAGGACAAAGTTCTGAAGATCTTCTTCACTTAAGTCCGGTTCTTGCAGGACAAACTCACGTAATATCTTACCAGTAGCAGTCAATTCGTTCTTTTTGTTGAGAATGCCACCCAAGTAAAAGTTACGCAACAAGGAGGTTGACACAACACTGGACACCGACTTGATTTGGTTGGTGTTTCTCTTGGATTCGTAGGAGTCCAGGAGTTTCAGCAAGAAGCGTTTCAACGAAAAGGAGTCCAGTTCATCGTCGTTCACTATCAAATGGTTGATTTGATGGTTGACGGTAGGATTCATCCGGTTGTTCAATTCAATGCTGTCTTCCTTAAACCAGTATTTCACCAGAATCTTCTTCACCTGGTAGTATCTAGCGAGTAACTGAGTGATCAAGTTGAATTGGCGATCCAACGAGTCGGTGAAGGTCGTTGAGGTGATGAGTCGCTTATAAGAGTCGCTGAGCCCGCTTTCGAGTCCTGGTCTGATGTACAAGATGCCCTGGGTGATGGCCTCGAGTATGCCGAGCGGCATGAGACCAATCGACTGGTAATAGTAGAGTTCAGGAGGAAGACGCTGGGAGATGATATCGTGCACATCGTTGGGGATCTTGCTGAGCTCTTCCTTTTCGGATGTTGGTTTTTTGGTAGTTTTCTTGCCCTTCGAGCTTTTACGGCTGGAGCCGGAATCCTTCGAGTCGTCTTCGGTGTCAGAGTCGATAGGCACAAACTCGATGCCCAACTTTTCCATTTCAGATGCGTACAACGACACCTGGCCCTCCTTGTTCATGACTGGCATGAACCGCAACGCTGAGTGGCCCTTCATGTACAACTCCAAGATCTTGGGGTCGCCCAAGCCGGTGACGTACTCGAGAAGATTGGCTTCGGGGTTACCGCTGAAGGAGCCAAACTGGTACACGATGTCCAAGCCGAGCTTGAAGTAGCTGAGTTGTGGGTATGGCTGGAGAGGAGTGGGCTTGGGAAGAGGTGGAAGGGTGGGGAAGGTAGTAGGCTGGACGTTACATCCGACCATGATGGACAAGTCCAACAACTGCCTTTCGGTGAGGCTTAGCTCGCTGAGCACCTTGCTCTTGTCGACGTAGCGGAAGTCTTTGGACTGGAACTCCATGCCGAGAATAAACCGGTCCACGTTGGTCATCAAGAGGTCAGTGGGGCCGTAGATCGAGTCGATGATTCCGCTGTGGAACAAGTACGACAACTGGAACGACGGGTCGTACGGCGCCACTATGTAGTCGATTCCTATGTCGATAAAGTACTTTATGAGGTCGTTTATCATGGGCCGGACCGGCAATGGGTCGGTGAACAAACGGAAAGATTCGTTGCTCAGAGAGCTGTAACCATAGGGGTTCATCTGCTTGTTGGTGAGCTTGATCCACGACAGCTCGAGGTGTCTTTCTTGCGGCGTAAGCTCTGTGTTTCGGTATTGGTTGGACTGGAGCTGGATGTTGAGTCCTGAGATCACGAAAATGGGTCTGATGTTGAATTCGGTGAATACTTGGAGGTCGGACGCTATGTAGTCACGTAAAGAACTGGGAATTCCTCCGGTTCCGGCCAAGAACTGCTCTTTTTTGAAGGTGTAAATACGGCTGAGATAGTGTTCTACGTCAATTCCAATAGTAGCGTTCTGCAAAATTTCAATGGAGCTCGTGTTGACGAGCTTGCGCTCAAATAGATACGATTCTAGAGACTGAACCGGCATTGTGTTGTGGTTTCTGGTTGTGAAGTTGTAGCCGTTGGTGAGGTTTGGTGAACTGCGGTGTGTGCACTACCTCCACGGTCCCCGCCAGAACCGGTCCATGATTCATAATCTTACTCTATATACGACTATTGGTCGAAAAGATTATCTAGAGCGCCGTTTTCGGTAAACGGATCGTTCATCACGTCCACTGCTGTAGTTTTCTTTTTTCTTGCAACCACCTCCAACTGCTTCTTGCGCTCGGTCAACTCGCCGTCGTTGTCTATGGCGCCCTCTTTGGAGATCCGGATGAGCTCGAGCAACGCCGACCGCTGGTGCTTGAGCGACTTGGAGCTGCTGAGGAGCGCCTCGAAGTTCAGTATGTGCTGGGTGGTCAAGTTCTCCAACGACAGGATCATCACTCTGGCTGGGTAATCATTGCGGGAACGCAAAGCACAGTAGAGCGTAGTCAACACCACGGCGGCCTCCGAGTGGGTCTCCACAAAGTAGTCGTCCTTCAACACATGCAACAACGCCTTGATGAGGTTGTCGCACAAGTACCGGTCCACCTCGTCGTCCTTCAACAAGATCTCCAGAAGCAAGTTTCTCACCACCAAGATGGTGTTGAACGAGCACTTGGTGTCCTTGAACGTTATGATGTGGCAGCATATCTGCAAGAACGGTGCCATCACCTCTTTGTTGGCTACAATGAGCCGCTTGCATGCGTACTGGGTGTCGGTCACATTCCTGGCGTTGTACTGGCTGACGACATCCATCAAGAAGCGGACCACCGTGGCCGTGAGTTGCCGCAACATGTGCTCCTCCATCATCTCCTCCGACAACGTCTCGTCGTCCTCGTTTCCTTGCAACTGGAGGCCATTTATGTACACCTTTTCCCACTTGGAAACGATCAACTTGTCGATGTCGACAAACGCTTTGGGCAAGAGCTCTGCCATAAATACGTCAACGTACTTGACCGGACAGTTTCTCACCACGCTTCGCAAGCAGCTGTTGATCATGTGCTTCCAGCTATGGAGCGTCACTCCTGTTGTGTCGCCAGCCACAGCACTCCATATCATGTTGGCCATGCCTGGAACCTCGTAGAGTGTATCTTCAAGCTGAGAAAGTGACCCGATGGTGAGAAAAGCGTACTCACGAGTGTATCTGATGAGATGGCCCACCGAATCGGCAAAATCTCTCAACGTGAGAGCTGCTTTAACGTTTTCTTCAATAAATGTCTCTTTGCTTTGGATAGAAACTCCCTGCTGCCAGAATCTCTCCATACAACTATAGCGCACGAAAGTCTGCACTGCGTCTGGTAGGTCTTTCCAGTTCTCGGGATTGTGGTACGCTTGGATTTGAGAAAGAAGCTGGAGAATGTGGGGCACTATGGGCTGCACGCGAGGCTTCCACAACTTGAGCAAGTTCAAGTATTCCGTAGAGTCGTGACCGAGTTTCTCAATGCTGTATTGGATGAATATTCTGGTGGCTCTAATGGGAAATATTGACAGCCAGTGGTCCTTGAGCTTGTTTTTCAAGTCCTTGCCTTCGTCATCCATTTGAGCGGTCAACAAATCTGTGTTGCCTGTGATTCCACGCTTTTGAAAGTAGGAGGCAATCTCAACTATACCCATTCTTTCCATAAACCAATGCAAATCAGTCAAACCCTTTTCGGTATCTGGTGCTGACCATGCAGAGAGTTCCGGATCGACGATCTTGGCGAAGAGTTCGTCCTTTTCGCCTATGGACAGTCTTGATGCGATGACCAAGAGGAACGACTTGAACGACACAACCTCGTGGTCGCTGACCTTTTTGGATGAAAGAATATTGGTCACAACGTTTTCTAGTTCTGTGAAAATTTTGCGCAAGGACTCGGGCATGATATAGGCCAATCTGTTGAGTTCTGTGCCACAACTAGTACGCAAATCACGCACGAGTTCTTTATCGTCATCATTGAGATCTTTGGGGTACTCAAAAGTTGCAGTCGTAATGATCTTCTCGAGCACTTGGAACATTAACGGACTGACGTCTTTGAGTAATGGAGCAAACTGCACCATAGTTTGCACTTGTTTACGAATGAGGAGGGGACATTGTAAGTTCATGGCGAGTAAGCGTTCGCCTAAATTCTCCACGAGCTTATTGAGTCGGTCGTTCACAACATCGAAGTCACTGCCGCGGTACCATATCCTCCAGCGAGATATTCCCCGGATACAGTTTTCGATGATGTTGAATTGTGTGTTTCCGTAGTTGAATGCATCCGACTTATCATCCAAGTGGTACTCCTGTATGCACTTGATACCTAAGTCGGAGGAAAAGAATTGTTGAAGCCGGTTTTCGAGCCACAGAAGGCCCTCTTCTGGCTTTTTGCATACGGTTATTCTGACGATGTCTTCCGTGAATTTTTTGTAGTTGTTAAGGAAGGAACTGGCTTCGGTGTTGGAGTCAAAGTCCACGTCGAGGAACTTTTTGGACTCATTGTCCTCGCCCACGATGGAGTAGTTGATGCTTCTGTTGGCGGCGATCCCCAAAAGTTCTGATAGGATGTTTAGGACGGGGACCTTGGCCGAGAGCTCGTCGAAGCGAAGGATGGTGACCCACATTTGTAGGGAGAGGCCCGAGATTATCAAGCTGGGGTGGTTGGTGGTGGCTAGCACGAGGCGGAGGTAGTCGTCCAAGTCGGCAGTCTCCCAGCATATTTTACACTTCAGCGGGATGGACACATTGAGGTACTCCGAGAGCGACACGATCATCTCGACGGTCTTTTTGAGGAGGGCGTAGGTCTTCTCGTCGATGTCGTCCGGGTCGATCAGGAGCGACTGGTAGAACTGGGTGAGTTTAGCCACGCCGTCGGGCGAGTAGATGGAGCCGATGAAGAACTGGAAGTCCTCATCGGACGAGTAGTGGCGGGTGAAGAGAATGTGGAGGCAGTCGACCGCCAATGTCTTGAGGCTGACGTCGGGGAGCTCGAGGATGTTGATCAAGGTGTTCATGATGTTTTCCTGGCGGAGCACCGACGGCTGGATCCAATGCAAACAGGTTTTGAAGGTGGAGAGGATTTTGGGCACATACGTCTGACACTCGGCGCTTGCCAAGTCGTTCAGCTGGAGCGTCTGCACCAAGAGCTTGCTCCAGGTGACAAACCAGCCGTCGGCCGAGCCCTTGCAGAGCCCGAGCTGGGTGCTCGGTTCGTAGAGCTGATTGAGCACGGTATCGGGGGTAGCTATGTGGACACAGAGCTGGTTGAGTACGGCCGTGCGCTTGGACGCTACCGGGTCGTCGAGGAGGTATATGTCTTCGAAGAGCGTGCGGACGATCACTAACGACAAATCTCGGCACGAAAGCGACCTGTTCCAGAGCAGCCAGAGGTCCAGGTCCATCGAGCCCCACCCTGCGACCACTGCTGGGTCCGATTTGGTGTCGGCGGCCTTCTCGTCGGTGGCTCTGATCAAGAAAGAGCCCCAGGTGCGCTTGGCTAGCGACACCCACAAGTACGCTAGCTTTTCTTTCATGTAGTGGGCCTCGTTATCGGCTATTTTGTGTGAGAGCTCGATGATCCACGCTCGAATGGCTAGCGTCTTGTCCACATCGAGCGATTGGAACCTCTTGGTGACCCAGAACTGGAGAAGCGAGAGTCCATAGTGCCTAACAACCGCTGTATGGTTGCTTTCTGGGAGCGCTAGCTGGTAACCCCAGTAGGGAGCTTCGTCATTCGTCTTCACCAGCTCCAAAAAGATCTGTGCGTCCCGTCGTTGTCCGTTATCTGTCTTGGGGTTGTACACCACGTCCAAGGCGGCGACGATTTGCGACACACCGGATTTGTCCATGGGCTTGTACGACTAGTGCGTGTTGTGGCGTGTAGTAGGTGCACGGAGCAGCCGAAAAAAACCAGTCTAGGAAGCTGCTGCACGTTCTACAATGCCAGCTTGAAATGTATGGTGATGACCGTGAGTTAGCGAAGGCGGGTGGCTGTGTGCAGGCAGGCACCGGTCCATGTGGGACGACCAGGAAGAGGCAGAATGGGCTGGGGAGCGGAAGAAAGAAGGAATTGAGTGTGTGGAGAGTGGTGCTGTGCAATTGGCCCGGTAGGTGTTATTTTGGTGATTTTCAAAATTTGCATTTTTGGCGGAGTGGAGGTGGTGAGACAGACGAGGTAAGAATTGACGAGAATGGAGTGAGGATAAGCAAGGAGTAATAAGAAGTAAATAAGAAGTAAATGAGAAGCAAATACGGAATTGAGTACGCATTAGGTACGGATTAAATACTTATTGAGCATAGAACCTCACAGAACCATTTCTACGGAAAACACCATTGGCGTTTATTCTATGTAGCAGTGCGAGTCTGCCACTATATGTGCTGCTTCTATCATTTGACCCTCCTTTCCTTTCTCCTCCATTTTCCACTACAAGTAGAACTTTCTCTTGTCCCGCTCCATATCTGGACGGTGCTCCCATTCCACCTCTTCCTTGACTCCCTTCTGCATTCGTCTGAGCTTCAATGTGAACTGCGGTCCCAACTCCTGGAGACCAACTTTTTCTTCGTTTCGGAACACATATCGGTGTCTGCGGAAGAAGATGTAGTCTCTCTGGTTGTGGAGCGTCACCACCTGTCGGCCCTGGATCTCTGGTCTGTGCGGGAACATCGACTGGAAGAGACGTCCGACGGTCTTACCGAGCCGGGTGTTGAAGTTGTTGAGCACAAGTTCTGGAATGTGGTCCGTGGCTCGTCCGTGGCCCTCGATGCGCTTTGTGTCCACCAAGGACGTCACGCTGAAGTAGAAAGTGGGGCCCTCGGGAAGGTGGATGAAAGTCAAGCCGTTGACCTTCTTCTTGTCCTCGTTGATGACGACCAAGTCGGAGTATTCTCGGTTACCGCAGAAGGCAGCCATGTCCTTCATGTTGTACTGCTTCTTGCGTTTCACGAACTCGGAGTTGGGGAGGATATCCATCAAGATATCGGCGAACTCGTACGCCTGCTTCTTGGCATTGGCGTTGGTGGTGATCATGATTTTGGGGTCTCGGGGGTTTTCGAAGTACGTCTGGAATTCATCGCTGCCCTCTATCTCGGCACCGACAGTCTCGTCATACACACGCTTCGATTCAAGCGTTTCTGGGACATTGTTGGCGATCCGTTCTTCTCGGAGCTGCGGGTCTGCTCGCTCTTCCTTGGCTCTTTCTTTGCGCAAGGTGTGCCTTTCCTTGTTGTGCTTGTGCTTGAGCTCCGACACCACCTTCTGGCGGCGCTGTTTGTTTTTTATGCGTTTTATGGCCGCACTGTCCATCTTAGATGCTGCTGCTGGTGTGAATTTTCACAATTTTTCCCGCGCGATGAGATGAGTGTGGGGAAGCGTCACTTGCACTGACCATGATTTCGGCATGGAGACAAGCTGTAAAGAAACAGAGCAGGGCTCTGAAAGACACCATGAGCGCAGGTGCGGTGGACCACCTCACTAGTTTGCTAAGCAGGCACTTTCCAGAATTCAGCACCGTCCCCGGCTTCCACTTCCTCTACTGCAACCCCACCAACGAACGCTTGGGAAACGATGGCTATGACAACTACCAGGCTCCCGTGGACAGCAGCGGCCAGCCACTCTTTACTCGCAGAATGTGGGTTCGTGGAGAGCTCCAGCAGCACAAGTACCCAAATATCGGCGACGATATCCGTTGCACGGAACAAGTACGGAATGTCCGTAGTGTGGGCGAGTCCGTGTTCGTGGAAATACAGCGCCAGTTGACCACTGCAGGCAGCCCCATGGTCACCGAAAACCGCTGGTTGATGTACACCAACGAAAAACAGCGTCGCACTGATGTCCATGGACAGCTCCCCGAGTTGCCCGTCCACGACGAAACAATTGAGCTCCATGTCACAGACAATGACATTGCCCGCTACTCGGCGCTCACGTACAACCTACACAAGATCCACTTGGACCGCCAGTACGCCCACAACGAGGGCTTTGCCGATCTAGTGTTGCAGGGACCGTACATGGTAACTCTCGCCATGAGCTATATGAAAGCCAACGGAGTGGACGTGCATCACTTCCGGTACAGGAATCTCCAGCCCTGCTACCAGGGCAAGCTTTCCATAGGATTTGTGCGTGGAAATGATACCCGGGTGGACATTTTCAGCGCCGACCGCAGCCAACACTACTTTACGGGAACAGTTAAGCATTCATAGTTCAAACCATAACATAAGCTACTTAATCACTCAAGCCAATCACACCACAAGCTGGTCTGGTACCGGCGTTACCGGTCTTCTTGGACTCGGCGTTTCCACCTTGGCCCAAGTCGTCGGTGCCGGAGTGAACCACCACGGATCTTCCGAGAATGGAGTTTGCGCCCAACAACTTGACCAACAAGTCCTGCTTGGTGCCCTTGGCCACACCCTGCGAGTCAGTGGTGATGTTTCCCAAGTCTCCAACATGTCTCTCGTCGTCTTCGGGAGCACCGTGGGTCTTGGTGAATGGGTTGAAGTGAGGACCAGCGGAAGTACAGCCGTTGGTGTTGTCACCGAACTGGTGGATGTGGAATCCTCTCAACGCATTGGCATCATTGCCGGTGATTTCCCACGAGATGGTGGTGGGGTCGCTCTCGGCATTTTGTTCAAAATGAACGACACCAGCAACCTTGGCGTCTCCTCTCAATACAGCAACTGGGTTAGTGGGAATGAATAAAATGAATGGGGCAGTGTGGTGGGTCTGAGGAATTGACAGTAGACAGGGTAGTGAATTGAAAATTTCCAATAAAGTAGACCAATGGAGCCAATTGAATCAATTAGGAGAAGAATCAACAGAGGAATTGACAGCATAATTGTTAGTGCACTTGGTAGTAGACCAATTGACCAATTGACCAATCCAATGGAGCAATTGACAACTTGTCACAAATACAAATGCACTGAAATTATCAGCAAATAGCCAACGTTCTCAATTAACTTCCATTAAAAATCCATTTGATCAATTGACACTTCCCCGGCACTTGAACTGGCTTCACCTGACCACATCTATCACTGCCTGGCTCCAGACTTCTTTGCAGCCACGAGCAATTATATTTCCCGGGTTGAGCAAATAGTTTCCTTTCGGGAAAGCGTTGAGCAAATATTCCCGATCGGTCAATGCTGCTGTAGTAACCACAGGCTCCTACTCGGGCCCAATTTGCAGCCTGTTCACCCATTTTGATGTTTTCAAATCTCGTTACTTACCTGCTTTAACCATGATTAGTGTCGATTCGCTGGCTCGGCCACACTTAAATACCCCCCATTAGTCAGAGCAACCTGGCCGCACGTGAGCCGCGGGGGGACGGCCCGGGCCAGGCCCTTGTGGAAATCGACCAACTGTCTCAGCTGGGGACCTGGGAAGAGCAGCTGGTGCTCAATTGCATGCAACGAGCCGCCAGACATAACCAGGACCTACAGAAAAAGTAGCACCAAAAGTTAGAAGGCATGCCAGTAGCTCAGTATGATACACTAGCGGTGTTTGGCTGGCCCTGCACTACCCCCAAGCTAGTTCGGCCATTGTAGTGTCTTTTAGTCTGCGCTTTTACAGGGCGTATATTCGCACATTTCTGTATACTGAAACCAAACCTGGGCTCCGCAGCCCTTTTATGGTGCTTTCTGTGTACCTTGGTAGTACTTCTTAGCAGTAGCGCGCACGTGCAGTATCGGTTCGTCCACGGTGGGGTACACCTTATGCTGGGCTAGAAACTGGTACAATTCCCGCTTGGTCCATCTGTCCACTGGGTGCAGCACCTCGTCGAGCAGGATGTTGTCAAAGCTGGATTCGCTGCTCGTTTCCGGCAATTCTTGCGGTTTTTTGTGGGGTTTTGGCTGCGGTTTTGGCGGTTTTATGATGAAACAAACATAGAGAGTGGATATGACCACTATAGAGGTATAGAGGAGGAACCCGTTGCGCCGGATCTTCACGAGAACGTTCTCGAAACCAGATCTGGGCGCCGGATGGTACACTATCTGGTAAGGCATTATCGAAAGCAAGATTGCGGAGGGCGCTATGCAGGTGTCATTCGTGCATATGTACAGAAGGGATCGATCCTCCACAGTTCATAGATATTTACCGTACCGCTAAGTTTCTGTTTAGATATTATTCCATGTCGCTTTCCAACTACATCATCACCCTCAAGGAGTCTGCCACAGACATCGATGTCAAGAACATCAAGCTGAAGATCCTGGAGTGGGGTGGCGAGATCACCAACGAGTTCTCGTTGATCAAGGGCTTTTCCGCCAAGTTGCCTGAGGTCCACAGCAAGCTGTTGGAGGGCCACGAGCATGTCAGCTCGATCGAGAAGGACCAGGAAGTGCATACTCAGTAGATAGCGAATAGATGCGAGAGTAGCGAGATGTAGAAAGCTGTAGAGAGAGGAAGACAAAAGGAGAGATAAGGGGTGGAGAGAGGGAGAGAGAAAAGGAGTGAAGCGAACAGGGAGAAGGAGGAGGAGATAACAACAAGGAGAGAGAGAATGAGAGAATGAGAGAATGAGAGAATGAGAGAATGAGAGAATGAGAGAATGAGAGATGGAAGAGTGAATTGTGACTGTGGTGTTACTCTTATCAGTTGTCAATTGTCTTTTTCGTAAACATATCCTTTTCAGTCAATTGCCGCTGGTAACTCAGTATTTCAGCAGTAGCAGTTGCACCACTCAATCATAACACGAAGCAAGAACGATTTGCCATAGCTTCAATCCACAGAACTACACTACATCCTTCCTCCGTCTTATCTAATCGCAGCCAGCATATCACTCTACAGCACTCTTAGAAAGTAATATAAAATAAGATTAAAAAGAAGTGGCAACTCAATTCCAGCCTTACTACTATCCACACCCACTTCTATCATATTACTCTTCTCTATCCCTCTATCCCATTCCTCTCCTTTTCTCTTCCTTTCTATTCCTCTTCCTTCCTTCGTCTCTCCCCATCCAGACATCTACCCCACGGTCCGCACGGCGCCTGATAACCTCTTCCCTACTGCTCCACCAAAAATGACTCCTGAGGGTTCTGGCTATGCCCAGCGTTCTCTACAGCCCACACACAAGCCAATTGACCACATCTACATTGACAGGCTTCGTCAATTCACAGATAGCGGTGGTCAGTATGGCAAACTCAACTTACCAGCACTCTACGATAAGGACAGAGTGGACACGAACACAGAGTACATCAATATCAAGTCATGGAAGGTTCCAGATGGACCTGATGGACAGACCAGACGGCCATTATTCAAGGATATTGACTGGAAGACGGTCGAATGGAAGGATGCCAACAAAGGCTACTCTTACGGTCCCTCGTGGAAGACGTTCTGGTTCAAAATCGACTTGGAAATCCCACCCAAGTGGTTGGACGGCAAGCCAGAACAGATAGTTTTCGAATGGGAAGCCGACAACGAAGGATTGTTGTACGATGAAGATGGTGCACCCATCCAGGCTTTTTCCAGCTCGGGCCAGAGGTCCGTATGTTACGTTCCCAAGAAGTTCTGGAAGCTGGGGGTGCAGCGCTTTTACCTTGAGATGGCCTGTAACGGTATGTTTGGTCTAGGAGACCAGGGCAGTCCAGATGCCAACAAGTACTTCAGGTTAAACACTTGCGACCTCATCTTGCCCAATGTGGAAGCACGCAAATTGTTCTGGGACTTCTGGATTCTCAGTGATGCTGCCAGAGAGCTTCCCGGACTGTGGCAGAAGTACCAAGCAGCCCTGGTCTGCAACCAGATCATGAATGCCTTTGATGTTAACGACCCGAAGACCGTCGACAAAGGCAGAGAGTTGGCGAGAAAACTACTTGGTGACGACGTTGACACCGATGATGTGTTCCACCAGCAGGGTGGAGATAAGCGTGTGGACGTTTTTGCAGTTGGAAACTGCCACATTGACACCGCCTGGTTATGGCCGTTTGCCGAAACAAGAAGAAAGATTGTGCGTTCTTGGACGTCCCAGATCAAGATTGCCGAGCAGTACCCTGAGTATGTGTTTGTGGCCTCGCAGATGCAGCAGTTCAAGTGGTTGAAACAAGACCACCCCGACGTATATGCCCGAGTGAAGGAAAAGTTCACCACCAACCAGTTCTTGCCAGTGGGCGGTTCGTGGGTCGAGAACGATACCAACATCCCCAACGGAGAGTCGTTGATGCGGCAGTTCTTGTTGGGTCAGCGTTTCGAATTGAACGAGTTCGGTGTCCAGGCATCGACGTTCTGGCTTCCCGACACCTTTGGCTACTCGTCCCAGGTTCCACAGCTCTGTCGTCTTGCTGGAATGGACCGCTTCCTTACCCAGAAGTTGTCGTGGAACAACATCAACCAGTTTCCCTTGTCCACGTTCAACTGGGTGAGTTTGGACGGCTCTCAGGTGTTGGTCCACATGCCGCCAGCCAACACATACACCGCCGGAGCCCACTTTGGTGATGTTGTACGGTCCCAGCACCAGCACCAGAACTTAAGAGACGTCCCTACAGGCTTGTTGCTTTACGGTCATGGAGATGGAGGTGGTGGACCCACCGAAGAAATGATAGAGAAGCTCAGAAGATGCCGTGGGTTCGCCAACAACACCGCCGCAATTCCTACGGTGCACGTAGGTCTGACTATCGACGATTTCTACGACGATGTGCTTGCTAAGAGCAACAACGGTGCTGATCTTCCCACCTGGCGTGGAGAAATGTACCTCGAGTTCCACCGGGGAACCTATACCACTCAGGCATTCATCAAGAAGTTCATGAGACTAGGAGAGGTCAAGCTCCACGACTTGGAGTACTTGGCGACGTTGTTGAGTCTTACAAACAAGAAGTTCCAGTACCCCAAGACGGAGCTCCAGGAACTCTGGGAGGACATCTGCTTGTGCCAGTTCCACGACGTCTTGCCGGGAAGCTGCATCGGCATGGTATACTACGACGAAGTGTATCCTATGTTCGAGAAGTTCTTCGCCAAGGTGAATAAGTTGATCCACGAGGCGCTTGGCCAGTTCAAGGGCAAGGCCAGCATGGTCAACACCTTGCCATGGAGCCGTTCCGAAGTGGTAGAGGTGTCGAAGAGCGATTCCTTGTTCTCGACCTTGAGTTCCAGCAGCCATTCTGTTGTTAAAGACGATAGGGCCCTTGCGTCCGTCACCGTGGACAACGGAAAGACCACCGTCAACAAGTTGCAGTACCCCGCCAGTGTTGAGAAAGTGGGCGACGTCTACGAGTTGAGCAACGGTCTCTTGCTGGCTAAGATCGCCAGCGACGGAACCATCACTTCGCTCTACGACAATGTTCACGAAAGAGAGATCATCGACAACCTGGTAACCAAGGAGTCGCCAGGTGGAGGTAATCAGTTCATCTTGGTCGATGACGAGCCGCTCACATACCCTGCCTGGGACACAGAGCTCTATTCGCTCGAGAATATCAAGTTCTTGAAGGGCGGAGAAGTGTCGGTCTTGGAGAACAACGGCGTTAGGTCGTCGCTCGTGGTGAAGCACAAGATCTCGAGCCAGTCTTCTATCGAGACGGTGATCTCGCTTGACGGTGTAGCCGACGCCAAGGAGCTCAGCTTTGTTCGTTTCAAGTGCCATGTCGACTGGCACGAGACCTACAAGTTCCTCAAGGTACAGTTGCCCACCACCATCTACACGGCCACGGACGCCAACTACGAGACTCAGTTCGGAGTCACGAAACGTCCTACCCACTACAACACATCGTGGGATGTTGCCAAGTTCGAGGTATGTCACCACAAGTTCATGGACTTGAGCGAACCCAACTACGGTGTCTCTATTCTCAACACCAGCAAGTATGGCGGCCTGATCCACGGCAACTTGATGCGTCTCTCACTTTTGCGTTCAGCTAAGGCTCCAGACGACAAAGCTGATATGGGCGACCACGACTTTGAGTACGCCATCTTCCCACATGGTGGTACTTTGGGCTCAGAGACCGTGCGCTTGGGATGGAACCTCAACTATCCATTGTTGGCATCCAGCGGAGAAGTTCCACATGCTGTTTCTTTGCACGGAGACTCCAGCCTTGTGTTCTCCCACTTAAAGAGATGCGAGAACGACAAGGAAATCACCACCCACGAAAACATTCCATCCAAGGACGAACAGTCGTTCATTGTACGTGTATATGAGTCGCTAGGAGGAAGCAGCAGAGGAAAGTTGGTGGTGGACCCCAAGGTGCTCAAGATCGCCAAAGTGTACCGCACTTGCGGCTTGGAGAACGAGCAAGAAGAATTGTCTATCAATGATAAGCAGGAAGTTGACATCCGTTTGAGGGGCTTCGAAGTGGCCAGCTACAAGTTTGTGGTAAAGAATTGAGATGAAACGAGATGAAGAGAAGTGATGAAGAGAAGAGAAGAGATGAAGGGACGAGAAATGAGTATGAAGAAAAGAATGAAAGAATGAACAAAAAGATTTCTATATGCCAAAGGAAGTGAGCAAAGATTTCTGAAATCAGACAAAAAATAAATAGAATCGCAAGCGCTTCTACATAGCCAATGAATGTTTTATGAGAGCCTTTGGGCGCCGTTTCCATAGTTTGTCAGCCGCGGATGTGTCAAACTTTAACCACCCAGAAATGGTATCATTGATATTAACCAAAAAAATTCACAAAAGGCAATTTCGACTGCAATTTACCTACCGCACCGCTTCTGGCAACCAATGTATTCCTCAATAGGCAAATGTGTGTTTGGCACTTGGAATTAAGCTTCCGGCGACATGAACCGGCCTGCAGATAAGCCACACTTACGGCCGAGTGCCGACGGCTGCGAAAAAGAAGCAGGAAAAGAGAGCAGTGGACAATGAACTGTAGATGATGTGGAAGCTTTGCGTGAACTTGCGAAGCAACAGCGGCTTCTGTGTACAAAGGGCACCCTCCAGAAGCTTTTGTGGTGTTTCTTACCAGATTTTTTACGAAGTTTAAACTGGAGTATATTCGCCCGTACTTCTCTGCTTTAGGCAATGCTACGGCCGAAAGATACCGTTTATTGTTCAAGCCGTATTAAAGCCATGGGACTGCTGTCCGGGGCCAGATACTCATCAAATGCCCCACAAAGAACAGCCACCGATATACTGGCTCCATGTATATTTCACAGCCTGGAACAATGCACCCGACTACGGAACGGGAGTCATCCATCTCAAAGAGCAGACCATGAACTTGGTGGGAGACCCCATTCCCCAGTTTATCGTCGACTACATCATATCCCGCCAGAACAATCTTTTGGGCAGCTATCCCACTGAATGGGACGTAGCACCATCAATTGTGTTTGCGGTGATCTTCGGGCTCATAGGGCTTGTGCATCTTCTCATCTGGACGGTTAACTTCCGCCGGGGCCACTACTTCTGGTTGTCTCTAGCATGGGTCTTCTACTGTGCTCTGAGAGTGGTGGGCTGGGCGCTTCGTGCGTACTGGGGACAGAGCATTTTGCGAATCCAGGCCGGATTGGCGTCCGAGGTGTTCTTGATCATCTCGTCCATCATGATTGTGTCTCTCAACTTGATCTTGGCCCAGCGGTTGTTCACCTGGCGACACCCGGTCGGTGGTAGCCGGCGGCTTTTCTGGAACATCATGTTTGGTCTTTACTTTATCGTGTGCTTGGTGGTGGCCATGACCATTGTGGCTGCGGCAGTGCCGTACCTCTACTTCTTGTCCCACTATCTGTACCGTGGATACAAGATCGTGGTGATGTTGTCGGCCATCTTGATTATCTTCTACTCGCTCACCTCGATTTCGTTGATCGGCTTGTCCTACTTCTTCGAGCCCACCAAGAAGGACGAGAACTTGTACACGTACCAACCGTGGTGGATCGAGTCGTTCCACCCATTGTACTTTGTCAAGCCGTTCGCAGCCCAGGAAGCCGAGGAGACCTTCATGAAGCGGAACCACAACCACCGCCATGCCATCAGAGTGATAGCTGCTACGCACCACCACTCTAACATGGTGGAGGGCTTGACCAACCAGCGAGGTGACTTGGGACACAACAAGTCGCTTGGTATAGTTTTTGCATCCAGTGCTCTCATCTTCATCGGGGCCATCATCCGGGCCATAACAGTCTTCCAGTCCCGTATCAACCAGGAAAAGGGTCCAGCTTGCAAGCCCATCGTCGCATACATCATCTGGGGAGTGTTTGAAGTGTTAGTGAACCTCATGTACATTGTTGGCCGAGTCGACTTGCGATTCTACAGGCCGGACAGGTTGCCGGCCAAAGTACGGGCCATTATCACTGCTGAGCAAACATACTACCCATCGGAGAACGAGAGCGACAGCGAGAACACTGCCTCGTTCAACGGGTCAGAGGAGTACGAGATGGCCAAGGAGAAGCCGGCGAGTGGAGACAACGAGTCTGAGTTCCATTTCTAGAAAGGGAAAAGAAGGGAAATAGAGAAGAGATAGAAAGAGGGGAGAAGGGAGAGATCCCAAGAGGAGAAGGAGAGAAAGGGAGATATAGAGGGGAGAGAGGAGATATGCAAATAAGAAGGAGACGAGAATGACGAGAGAATGATATCCTATATATGACAAAGAGACAGAGGTGAAGAATGACGGTTGACCAGTCCCACCGCTAATAGAAGCCTGTCCATACCAATAAACTTCCGAACGAGTAAGCCTGTTACCTAATTGAGAGCAGAATGCCATGTTACGACCACTTTCCCAACGCTATATTTAGATACGAATGTAGAGCAATGTGAGACTGTGTGCAGGAATTTACAGCAAGGCTCAAAATAGACGTGGATCCGAACCGAGATCGATACACGACGGATCGGGATTGCGAAACGGAAAGCGATAGGGGAAATGAGGTACGAAATGCAGTAGGGAGTATTAAGAGTAGAGAAGAGAGTATAGCAGTAGAGAAGAGAGTATAGCAGTAGAAAAGAACAGTACAGCATCACACAACAACACTGCAGCGCAGCAATAAAGTATAGTCTAGTCCTGGCTATTGTCGTCTCCGTTTAGTGTATTTAGTTTGAGAGTGCATGAGCAAGCGACACTTGCACGTGGAACCAGGAGCTAATTACGGCGTGAAACAGATACACTTTACGACATGTGCCCGTTGCACCCTGCTACCTATGTTTATGTTGCCGCTTAGTTCGTCTACAGTCTAGCGCCCCGTCCACTCTGCTTCTGTTTATGTGCCTTCTGCCACCTTCTAACCTTCTATTTTTCCGTTTTCATCGTTGCTCAGCCTGGCCAGAAGAGCCTACGCGAATCGCTGGCTCACGTGCGCAGGGATGACACATACAGCAACCAGCCTGCACAACCGATCACAAGCCAGACATCCCCCCACGCACAATGGCAACGCTGACGAGGTGCTGAGATCCGACCGGACTGCGGTGTCCACCCGAGGGCTTTGACACCGGATTGACGGTGGCCCCACCCCCACATTGTTGCCGGAAAACATTCGCTACGCGAAAAAAACATTCGCGGTATGCATGGATCGCTGCGGCGTGCGGCGTGCGGCGCTGATACCCACCGTGCAGACATAAACAGAACACAGCGGTGCTGTATCTCAGGTTCTGCTTGGCTAAAAGGGCCCAAAGTTGGCCTGGATGTAGCTGCCGTTCAATTGTGCACCCAGCTCTTTTTCTGGCCCAAAAGTTCCACCCCAGCACCGTTGCGCCCCACCGCTGTGGCCTGGCTCGTGTCCTGCATCCCTGCGCACATAACACTGCTGCAGCTGGCCATGCCGTCCGCCGCCGCTTGCAGTGGTTTCCTATACAACCGTGCCATGCGTGTTTACCTCGCGGGCTCACACGCCAACTGCGGTATATAAAGCGGTCATAGTTGCCAGTTTTTTGCTCATTCCATTCGCTCGCTAATAATGAAATTCTCTACCGCCGTTACCGCCGCTGCCGTTGCCGCTCCAGCCTTGGCTGCTTTCACCAATGGAACCTCCACTGAGACTGATATTCACCACACCGTGGTGACCATCACCTCTTGTTCCGAGGACAAGTGTCACACTGAGGTCGCCACCACCGGTGTCACCACCGTGACTGAGAACGACACTGTGTACACCACCTACTGTCCATTGACTGACGCTCCAGCCAAGACCGAGACCAACACCGTGGCCACCACCGTTGTCACCATCACTTCTTGTGACGACAACAAGTGCCACACCGAGGTTGCTACCACCGGTGTCACCACCATCACCGAGAACGAGACTCAGTACACCACCTACTGTCCTCTCACCGAGGCCCCAGCTCCAGCTCCTTCTGCTCCAGCTACCGAGGCCCCAGCTCCAGCTCCTTCTGCTCCAGCTACCGAGGCCCCAGCCCCAGCTCCATCTGCTGCTGCTCCATCTGAGGCTCCAGCTCCAGCTCCATCTGCTGCTGCTCCATCTGCTGAGGCCCCAGCTTCCGAGGCTCCAGCTCCAACTGAGGCTGCCCCAACCCCATCCACCGTTGCTGCTGAGTCCACCGCTCCATCCACTGTGGCTGCTGTCTCTACCGCTGAGAACGCTGGTAACGCCAACGCTGTCCCAGCTGTCGCTGCTGGTTTGGTGGCTCTTTTGTCTTTCTTCTACTAAGCAGGTCGCAATGAGTCTGCACGGCTCGCTTCCTGTGGTCTTTTGCAATTTCTCGAACTGCATGGTTACACTTTGGTATTCAAAAAGGTTATATCGAATTAATGAATTCGCTTAATAGTCAATACATTATTATTATACCTTAATCTACAATGATGTCGTCGCCGAGATACACCTGGTCCCCGGCCATGGCCCACAAGTCCTGGCGCAACTGGCGAGCTCCTGCCTCTTTCACCCCGTACACCTTGACGCTGTCCACAGCTGCTGTAGCATCGCCAGTAATCTCTAGCACCACATCTCGTACGGGAACCTCCATATTGACAAGCGTGCGAGGCATGTGCACATGGTTGACTTCTCCTACAAGCGGCATTTCCTTGACCTTGATGAACTTGCGGGCGTATTTGTTCTCGAGTTCTTCTCCAGTGAACTTGAGTTTTCCGGCGTACTTCTGGACCTGGTCAAAGTGCTTGGAGTAGCGAGGCTTGACGTAAACTGAGACTGATCCAGCACCACGGGAATGCACCACCAAGTCGGTGATGAGTACAGACTCGAAGAGCCTCACGCCAATGCTGCAATGTGCACCGCAGTCCCACAGGTCTCCGTTGTCCACCAACACATTGTTGGCGTTGTATTTCCAGTTGGAAGGTGACGACGGTCCGGTCAAGTAATCGTACCATCCCAAGAAGATCCGCCGGCTCAACAGCTTGCGACTATCGGGACCTGCCGATGTCAAAAACCCTAGTATGCGTGATCCTAGCTGGTAGTCGGCGTAGTTGACCGATTTGGAGCTGCGGGCGAAAACGTCGAGAAGACTGTCCAACATGACTCCGTCCGCTGCCACGTTGAGCGTGGTGGAGTTGGCCAGCACCGAGTCCACGAGTCCGTTGAACCGGCTCCATATGGCCTGGTTGTTTTCAGCGAGTCGCTTGTTGAGCACAACCTCCAACTCCTGCTTGGTGACAACACTGGACAGCTTTAAGGCAGCGGTCAAGTAGCCATTGAGCTGTGCCTGGTGGTGTTCGAGGAACTGGTTCCACGTCTGGTTGCCCTTCTGCTGGTTGTAATTTTCGATGAACGCAAGCAAGTAGCGGTGGAATTCTGGGGCAAAGTGGATCTTATTGTCTTGGATGTACGCCGGTACCTTTTCTGGGAGCTTGTCGATGAACTCGGTCACTAGCAGCAGCTTGGCCCGCTCGAACGTATCGTACATGTTGTCTATGCGGTGCAACTTCTCATCCAACTCCGCTAGGTTTGTCCCGGAATTGACCTCCACTTTTCTCTTGAGCGTCTCCACCTCCGCCAGAAGCGCCTTCCATTGGTTATCTCTGAGCTTGGCGTCGATTTCATCGAACTTGCTGCTGATGTAGTCGAATTTGGACACGATGTTGTCGCTGTGGTCTTCTAGACTGGTACGCAACTGATCTTGTCTCGCCGAGAGGTCGCCTAGCTTACGCTGAAGCAGATTCAAGCGTGGAAGTGAGTCAGGACCAACGCTCTCGGGAATAAGCGAGTAGATTAGCACCAACAGCAATACGGCAAAAGCAATTGCGCTCACCACAAGCGCCGGAAACTTGATGCGCTCAAGAATGCTTGGAGCAGTCAAGTTCACCAAATCAGACTTGCGGCGTTTTCTGTGAGGCTTCTCCTTAGGTTGTGCGTACTCAACCGTGGCATCTTCCACGTTCGTTTCTTCCAGATCAAGCGACCACACATCGGAATCGGGCTCGCTGTAGTTGTAGTCTTCATCTGACTCCGACAGATAATCATATAACGCCGTATATGGCTCAGCACTGTGGTCTCCGTAAGCATAGGTATCGTCCTGAATACTGTCCAAATCGTCCTCGTCCTCGTTTTCTGGACTGTAATCATCATCCTCGCTCTCCAGATCATCGTCCTCATCGTTGTTGTAGTCGTTTTTGTTGGTTCCAACGACTTGCTGTGGATGGTGTTCACCTTCCAGGACTCTCTCGTCCTCCTTTCCAGCGTCTTGGTCCACAAATATACTTCCTTTTTCCTGGAATTCACGGAACATGGCATTTACATCGTCGACATTTCGGCTTCGCGAGCTGTTTTTCTGCCTGTTTTCGTTATTTCGTATGGGAAGCGGTTTGGCCCGGCCCACAAAGGCGTTTAGATGGATCGAGGCATCGTCATCGGTGTCTCCAGTGACCATAGGGACCTTTGGAAACGACATACGCGTGGTTGAGATGAGTGAGAATGGGTGAAAAATGAGAGCGAGCGAGGTGCTACGGTGCTACAACATGGTCAATTACCAGTCTATATTCACTAAGACTTGCCGGGATAGATGAAACACGATCAACAGATCATGTACGGTTCAATACGATCAATTACGATCCAGTATGATCAGTACGATCCAATACATTCTGGCAGATACTTGCTGCAAACTTCAGACTTTGCGCTGCGAAGTATCCTCCCATCCATTACCTTAGAGGTGTTCCAAGATGTTGCTGGCAGCAGAGATGTCGGTGAATCCACCACCGTTCTCTGACTCCAAGAACTCGGTCTTACCGTCCTTCACGATGGCTGCGTATCTTCCGGTTCTCACACCAAAGCCGGCGCTGGTCAAGTCAGCGATGTAGTTGTCACCCAATTTCTTCGACAAAGCGGCATTGGGGTCGGAGGCGAACACCACGTAGTTCTCGTCGTTCTTGTAGCCCAAGGCCTTTCCCCAGGCAGCATTGACGAATGGGTCGTTGGCGGTGATCACCACGATCTTGTCCACACCCTTCTTCTTGAACTCGTCCACCAGCTTCAAGTAGCCAGGAATGTGTTGCTCTGTGCATGTAGGGGTGAAGGCACCAGGAGCAGAGGTCAAGACTATGGTCTTTCCCGGGAACAACTTGGCCAAATCCAACTCAATTGGGTTGGCACAGGCAGCAATGTCTTCTGCGGCCTTGGAGTAGGGCACGTATTTGAGTTTGATATCGGTTGGAAATGCGTCGGACATAGCAATTGAGCAGGTAGGGATGCTAGATGGGGGTGTTCGGCACTTTATACTCCGTCCGGCTGCTCCCACGTGAGCATGACCATTAGTAATGTGGGGTCGGGGATTAGATAATAGCGCGAAATGGGGTGGTTCTCCGAATCTAGATCTGCATAGGGTAGTAAGCACAGTGGATCTGGATACTGTCGCTTATCCGCATAGCCGTGGTGCTTACTCATGAATGGATGGATCCGTGCGGTGACGTAGCTCTTTACAGTATGTGTAGATCAGGAGATCTAGCTCTAAGTCCGGTTGGTGGCTCATGTGGCTCATCTGACTAGAAGAAAGCCGTAGAATGGTGGGGTCCATAGTATCAGGAGATCCCGGAATAATCTGAGTAGCAGTATAGTTGCCGATCTGAGTGAACCTAACCTCAATAATCTGATATTAGTGTAGTCCATATTTTGACTAGAATGGCAAGTCCATATTCTGAGCAGTTTAGTTCAGTTTTTGATTTTGTGGTCTATTCCATATTCTGAGCATGTTCTAGTCCTTAGTCTGATTACTCTGGTCTAGCCCATAGTCTGACTCTGTTCTAGTCATTAGTCCATAATCTGAGTAGCATACCTAGTCCATACTTCGGTTATGTTTGTCTAGTTCACAATCTAGTAGGCTGGCCCTCCATGTTCTGAGTCACATGTCTAGTCCATAGTCTGAGTAGTTTCTAGTTCTCCATCTGCGTTGGTTATTCCACAATCGAAAATATTAGTTCCGTAATTGATTATGTTGTAAGCTCACAATCTGATTACGCTGATCTTTTGCCCCGTATCTTCCCTGCAGCTACAGCTCCAACCGCAGCCACTACAGTTCCGCCGTAGGCTCCGCTGAGCAAGGTGATGGGCCATTTCTGCCAGTCTCTGTCCCAGTCCAACGGTATGGGAAAGACACCAATCCATGTACCCAACACAGCACCGACCACACCGGCAAGTATGGGGTTGCCGAGCACCAACTGCACACCGTTGGAAGCACTGAAGACCGCCGAGATGGTGTCCACCTCAAACCGGTAGAATACAAACATGGGAAACAACGCCAATACCGAAACATGGGCCGAGTACAACAACGTCTCCACCTTGTGCGTTGCCATTGGTGCCCCCATCAATACCGTGACCACAAACACAGGCAATGAAGCAGCCAAGGCGATCACCATCGCTCCGCCTACAAGCAAAACCACGTTTTCCGACTTGATTTTTTTGCTTTTCGAGCCGGCCAATTGGGTGTTGGAGGCCACAATGTAGCCATAGACCAACTGCAAACCCATCAAAGTCGCCAATCCCTGGATCAACACCGGTTTCACATCACGCGTGAGTCCACTAGAAAACATTCCTACCAACACAACTAGCGCATGTAGAGGTACAGCTACCGATGGACTGGAAAGCACATACTTTTCTACATGTTCTGGACCGCTTTCAGACTTCGAGTCGTCTTCTAGACCGTTGAAAGTGACGCTTTTTTTCGTCTTTGGCATGGTGAGAGATGAATCTGAAAAATGCGACCTCGTGCAGTATACGCCAATATGTCTCTTTAGAACTACTACTGTTGTTTACCATTATTTCACCGTTATGTATCGTTATGTATATACACTGTAACTCTAGTCTTACTTCTACTTACATCATCTTGAGCACGTTCTCAAACTCAATGAGGTCTTTCCAGATTTCCTGGTACGCACCTTTGCTGCTCACCTTTTGCGCAAGCGTATGCTTTCTGTCCTCGTTGAGCTTGGCGTACCGCTTGATCACCTGGTGGTCCAAAATTGGTTTGACACCTGCCTGCGAGTCGTCATAGGCCTCTCCACCGAACCGGTTGAGTCTGGGATTAAGCCCGGCAAAATGGTACTCTTTGTCGGTGATCTGCTGCTGGAGAATGTACATCCGACGGTAAGTGAACTCGTTAACGGGGAAGACTGTGAAGAACGAGCCATCCACACACGATCCTACCGTCTGGAACACATCCGTATACTGGGTGTTAATCTCCTCGTTTTTGGGAAGCATACGCATGCAAGTAGTTGATGCATTGACATTGAACGAAGCCCGGTGAACCAACCTCTGGCCGTTGGAGGAGGTTGGGTCTTCGGGGTCAAACTGCACCAAGTGCATCACGTTGTTGTTGCCTGCTATCAAAACGTAGACCTCGGAGTCCTTGGAAAGAAACTCGGCGCAGCTCACATCCACCAGCTGGAGGTCTTTGCCCAACATGATCATCCGGAACGGCTCGGCATCAAACCCAGCGAGCCACACACTCTTGAGCGAGTCGCCGAGTATCACCAAATTTCCAAAACTCTTGGTCTCGGAGACATATACAGCCGTGTCCAAAAATGCAACCGGCACCACTCCGTCGTCCTGGACGTCTCTGACAATGATCTTTTGTCCCTGTGCCACCAAGAAACGACCGCTAACGTCACAAATAGATGTCACAGCTCCCTTGGTGTCTTCTGTGTTGTACTCCTTGAACTTGTGGTTGGTTTCCGGCTTTCCGGGTTCCGGGATAATGTCGATGATTTCGAAGATCTTGAACGCACCATTGGCACCAAGATCCTCCATTCTGTACCTACCAGTGCCCACTACAAGGAGCTCTTTCCTGTGCTTGAACCGCTTGGTCGAGGAGCCAATATCTAGAACCATCGACTTGACGCTCATGGCGATCTCGTTATCCCGCAATTCAATCGTCTCGATAACTGTCCAATTGTACGGCGAAATAAGCTTAAGTGATCCTTTGTAGGAACAGGCGCTAGGCTTGTCCTCCTTGAGACCAGCAATCGGGTTGCCCTCTTCGTCTAATGCCTTGTATGGAATCTCACGGTACGTCGATACCACATACGTATGGGAAAGTTCGTGGTAAGTCACAGACTTGACGGTCTCTCCTATTTGTATCTTCTTAACCGGTAATGCATTGTCATAAGTGAAGTCTCGGGGCAATTCACAGATACGTGCGTTCTTGTCGTTGTCCAAAAAGATAAGTCCATTTGTAACTTTCGAGTCCGAAAACGATGCAAATGACTGCACGGCGATCTTGGTGAACTTGAAGATTCTCGGTATCGAGTGCCTGGTACGGGTTATAAAGTAAGGCACCACACCGGTGACAAATATACTGGAAAACCCACTTACTATTGGAACATACACCAACCGACGTTCAATGCTAGTACCAGCCGGATAGGCATTATCTGGAGCACCTGTGATGAGCAAGTCCTTCTCTTTTTTCAACTTGAAGTTCAGCCCGTCGAAAAACAACTTGTACATGTATATCTCACCACCCACCGTCAACACGGTAAGGTACTCTTCTTTCGAGTACTTGTCTCCGATAATATTGAACACGATTTGCTTAATAAATGGATCAGGGTATGTGTTTCTGGGTTCAAAAAAGCCCAAGTTGAGTTCGTCGGAGAACTTTTCCACATCGTTAAGCTGGTAGCACCGTTCGTTGTGGTCTCGGCCAAATGCAACTATGCGATTGTCACCCGTCACCAACACAAACATCTTCAGAAGAGATCCTAGTTCTTTATCTCGGGACTCATCATTGACTGTGTGGCCGCCGTGTTTACGCTTGGTTCCCTTCACCAACAAATTGCTGTCATTGTTGACAGCATTGAGCAATCGGGAGTTGGTCACATAACCTGTGGTGATAATAGTGTCGCCGAGGATCTGGGGAATGTTGATTTTCGTAAGTGACTGGCTCTGGGTGTCCACCGAGTAGATCAAAACTTCACCACTGGCAAAGAAAATCATCAAAAAGTCGTCATGCACGGTACTGCTGATGATCAGGTCCTCCTTCATCATTTCTTTCAACTCATCGTCGAATGTCATGTGTCTTTTGAACTTGCTGTTAAACACTTCGATGTGTTTCGGCGTGATCTGCAAGATATACTTGCCGTTGTTCAACTCGTGCATGGCAATGGTGATTTCGTTGTTGATAAAGTCCTTGGATTTCAACCGTGAGTATGACTTTTCAATCTGGAAGATCTCTGATTTCTGGTTGAGGTCGTCGGAGGTGATCAAGTACTTGTTGTTGATGTTCCACATTCGGTTGACCTGTGAGAAGGTAAGCGACGACCGGATCACCGGCTGGACACTGGGAGCAAAAATGTTCAAGCATGCCTGTTTGTGGGAGCCACCGTTGCTGACAATACATACATCGTTGAGGTTGGGGTTGACGAGATTAGCCTTGAACCTCTCGGACGAATACTTTCCCAAGGTGAAGTCAGAAACCGGACCGTGGTTGACGAGCTCGTCGTGTCTGACGTACTTGATGTCGCCTTTTCTGACGACAACCTTCTCCCCGGAGTTGTCGTCCTGGTACAAGTCCTCGTCGCCGTCCATCTCTTCGTCTTTGGCCTTGACTTGTTCGGTAACCTGCTCGTCCCGCAAGTACTTAATTTCCACCAACGGACTGTTGCCGTTGCTGTTGGCCATGAAAACCAAGTTGGAATCGAGCACAGCTGATTGGCCCGGGAAGGTTAACTGGACAGACGAGTAGTGGTTCTCCGGAACGGCCTCCAAAGAAAACCGTTTGATGGTCTTGATGTCCACCTCGAAGTTGATGTGGTATAGTATGCCGCTGGAGAGCGTCAATAGCACCCGGTTGTCGTTGGGAAGCTGGGTGACCGCCGAGTTCTCCAACATGAGGTTGAGGTCGGTCTGGTCGTGGTAGTTTTTGATGGACGCCGTGGTGTCTTGTGTGTACTGGTTGACGGCCAAGCGTCGTACAACTCCTCCATTATCTACGTGGATGATCTCGTTGCAGCCCATGAGGAGACAGCCGTTGAGCGGATGAGCCAACGGCACGAGCCTGTCGATGTCGAAGGGCAAGTTGTCGATTTTGAGAACTGTGGTGGTGGCTCTGGTGGAGAGATCGACCGTCATGACGTGGAACGTAATATTGTCCTTCACCTTGGGAAGCAATCCCGTCCAGGTGGCGGCCTTCAGCGACAATATGGCAAGCGTGGGTTCCCGGTAGTTGTAGAGGAATTGCATGTCGACGATGGTTCCGATGGAAGGCTCGAGCGACTGTGCGTCCACCATGAAGCTGGAGCCAAATGCCTCGGACTCGTAGCCGAGCTTGTACTTGTGTTTGGTGTCGTTTTCGTCGTCCATGTCGTCGTCGTCGTCGTCCGGGGTAGAAAAAGGAAGAAACGTCAACAAGTTTTTGAACCGTACGCAGAAGCACGAGTTGCGGTTGGGCTCTACAATCAACTCGGAGTCCGTGAGTGTCTCGTAGGTGGCCGCTTGTATGGATTTTTCGTAGTAGTGCAACGATTCTGTCGCAATCGAGTGTGTCTGGTGGTCCCATCGTACCATTGACACCTTGGCTGCTTTCGTGGCCACGAGTATGTAGTCTAGGTCTGGCGAGTGGGCCGTGCGGAACTTTTTGAGTGCTGTAACAGTCCCGTAGAGCTTGAATTGGTCGAGAAGCCGGAGCTTGAAGCCTCGTTTGGCGGTTCCTGCAACCTCAAATACCTGCAACAAGGAGGTTTTGACAACCACCAAGTGCTTGGTGGTGGGCGAGATGAAGTTGCATCCCACACAATGCGACACCCGAGAGGGCTCGAGAAATTCGTAGTAGGCGTCCATTCGCCTGTTGATGAGAATGAATATTCAGTTGAATTTTCGCGCACAGGAAAGCTGGCGGGCTGACGACGGCTGGGGAACAGAGATCTGGATGGGAAAGAGTGGACGGCTCAAAAATCTTTGGTACTAAAGTGGACGCTAGCAGTCGAAATGTGTGGTTTTCGAGGACGAGAAGTTAACGGGTGAAGAATTAGCTCAGCATATGTCCGCTTTTTTGCAGCACTGGACGGTGGACACAAATACGCATATCGCGATGTACAGGTCACATAGTATATTTTTGGCAGGGACCAAAATGAAAATGAGACTAACTCGGGATAAAGAGTGGACTCAGCTTTTTTGAGTAGTGGTACTGAGCAAGGTTTGTTAGGCGATGTACCCTATATTTGTCCTCCATAAGCCATTGAGGCGGCATCTAGCTGCAGCTCGCCGAACAGCCAAAGAGACTCGAACTGCGGCCATGAAACACCAGCCGGGACGAAAACAAAAAAGCACCAAGAACAAAGCTTTGGATACTGCGAGTCCTTTCTCTTGGCTGCTTTGAGCAACCTTTGTTAGCGCACATCTACAGGCAATCTCTACGATATATCTCTACAGGTGGTCAGAAACTTTTAAATATCCTATTAGTACATCATAATTACAACACCAAGAAAACCATCGACAACAATCCCACGAACGTCGAACCAATGGTAACGACATTAGCGGCGGCCTCGTACGACGACACTACGGCCACTGGTGGAGCAGAAGAAATGCTGAGTTGGGCGGTGGTCACCAGCTCCGTCACAATATTGTCGGTGATGACATTGACCGTGGTGAATTTCTGTGGAACGCCCTTGGTAGGAGCAGCCGAGGTGGCAGGTGCCTTAGGCGTGCTGGTCTCGGTATCCTTGACTGGGCAGTAGGTGGTGTAGGCGGTGACTTCTTCCCCGACAGTTTCAGTAACGACGGTGACACCGGTGGTGTGTGTAGCCACAGAACATCTGTTGTGTTGGCACGAGGTGATGGTGACTAGTGTGGTGTGGTAGTCTGTCTCAGGCACAGCTGTGGCCGAGGTTTCGCCGCTCAATGGACAGTAGGTAGTGACCACTGTCTTGGTATCGTCGATGGTGGTGGTGTAGGTGGACAACACCTGGGGCTCCTCGGTCAAGTAGCAGGGCTTCTCGGCTGGACAGACAGTGTGGATCACATGGATGGTCTCAGCGACAGTGTGGGTAGCGTCAGAGGTCTCGGGCTGGACGGTAGTCTTGTGGCATGGCTCACCCGGTGGACAGATTGTGCTGGTGATGGTGCTGGTGGTGGTGAGTTCGGGGTCGTAGATGCTCTCGGCGTCCTGGGTGGTTTCTGCGTCCGCATGGGTGGTAGTGGAGTTGTTGTGGACATCAGAAACGGGCACGGCAGTCGTGATGACCGTCAACACTCCGCCCACGGTGGTGGTCATGGTGGTGGACGACTCGAGGTCGGTGGTGACATAGCAGCTGGAGTTCTCGTCGCAGATGGTTCTGGTGCGATCGAACACCTGGTTGTCAGTGGCAGTGTCGTAGTCGTATATGGTAGATCTGCCCTTGGTGGACGTGGGCACAGCAGCAGCGGCCCTGGTGGTGGTCAGGTTAGAAAACTTGAACGACGATGGTGCCAACACTGCTGGGGAGGCTGAACAGTCTAACGTGCACACACTGGTGGACACGATGGTGGGTAGCGACAGTTCTGCAACCGCGTAGGCGGCAGAACACAAAAGTGTGAACGCTACTGACAATTTCATCTGAAACAAAGTTGGCCCGGTGGTCTCCCCCAGCATGTTATATAGCAGGTCAAAAATAAGCATCCTGCGTCATCGGATCACAATTTGTGCTGGTCCACGCTCTTAACAGCTGGTTTGCGTTCCGAATCTGTCTCTTATTTCACTCGGCGAGCCGTTTTGGCTGCGCTTTGCTGGTGCGACGCCCGATTCGTTTTGCAGCCAGCCGATGCGGCGCCAGCCATCGCGGCCTGTGTGCAGGCAAGGGTTCAGCCTGAATGGGCGGGGGTCACTGTGGGTGGTATCACGGGGTGATGGGTGGGTGCCTGTATTGTGTGGAAAAAGGACGGACAATACACTGGGCATGTTTCATTGTCATGGGAGGAACATTAGCAGTATGCCTGAAGAATGACTGATAAATGACTGACCGCATGTAGGATATTTGAGAGGATCTCTGGCATTATCCATCGATATACCCCTCCTTTAGCTGCCATGTATCTAGCTTCTCTCGCTCACTTCCCACTTTGCTCTCACTTTGTGATCTGTCACCAGTATTTTTTCTGTCAACTCTTCCGTCTCCGCGCGATGACATAATATCTCGCTGATTATCTTTTTCATCAGTATGCTCTTCCTACTCCACCTTCTCGCTGTGGCCTGGGCCCTAGCTGTGGCAGAAATAGATGACCAGTCGTTTGTGCCTGCGCTTCTCTCCTCAAATTACACTTTGGTGTACTTTTACAAAAACCAGTGCCAGTACTGCCAGCAGTTCAATGCTGATTTCGAGTACTTGTCGCTCATCTACAACAGTAATCCCGGCTTCCAGATCGTCAAGGTGAACGGAGTTCAGAACAAGCGAATCAACCGCCTCTTCAAGGTAGACCGATATCCCACTCTCAAATTGTACCACAACTCGACCACCGAAATCATCACCTTTACTCAACAGCGATCAGTTGATGCCATTTCTGACTTTATCAGCATTCATGTACCGGAAGTGGAGCCAGACTACTCCAAATTCAAGTCGAATATAGCCACGATGCCGGATAAGGTCGACGAAGCAGAGTTGAAGAACACCTAGGTTGTATTCACCATGACGACTTTGGATGACTGGGACGAATTAGGTATGCCCCATCACTTCCTCGAGCGGCTTCTGAGGCGGTACTCATACATAAAGTTTGCCGTAGTAGACGTTTTCAACTCCCACAGCAGTCTTCCACAAACATATCATGTTAGTAATTTTCCATCAGCGATATATTTCGACACCAACGGGCGGTTCAAGCTCCTCGACACGTACTCCACGAACCCGGACGCAAGGCTAGACCACGATAAAGTCCACGATTTCATCGAAAGTTTGCCCAGTGAGGAAGGTTGGTTCGACAGTCCCTCCCAATTGGCAAACTTTTTGCAAAACGTCGACTACCACGGACACAAGTACCACCGTCCTGGTTTCAACGTGATCCAGGACCGCTTCTCAGACCCCAATGAGGACGACAACGATGTCCTTGAACACTTGGAACTCTAGCCTAGCAGCGTCCTGCATGTGCCCAGCCACCTCTCAATGTTCAAATCTCACAACACTTCCACGTCAAGCATGAACATATTCCGCTTCTTTGGTGACCTATCGCATCTTGCCAGTATATTCATCCTCTTGTACTCCATAGAGCTCCACAAGTCCACCAAGGGTTTGTCGTTGAAGACCCAATCGTTATATGCACTTGTGTTCATCACCCGGTACATGGATCTTTTCACCCACTATGTATCCTTGTACAATTTGTTGATGAAGGTCTTTTTTCTTGGCTCCAGTGTGTACACCGTGTACATCATGGCCACCAAGTACCGCAAGCAAACGGAATTGACCATAGACACCTTTCCAGTACGGTATTTGGTAGGCGGTGCTTTCGTGGGGTCGATGGTGTTGACGTACAAATACTCATTTGGGGAGATCCGGTGGTCGTTTTCGCTCTGGTTGGAAGCTGTGGCCATTCTCCCCCAGTTGTACATCCTCCAAAGAACTGGCGAGGCTGAGAACATCACCACCCACTATATATTTGCGTTGGGGCTCTACCGGGCACTTTACATTCCCAACTGGATCTACCGCTACTTCACCGACGCCAAGTTCGACTACATCTCGTTCTTAGCCGGGTTGGTGCAGACCGCCGTGTACTCGGATTTCTTTTATATTTACTACACCCGGGTGATGCAGGGCAAGAAGTTTCTGTTGCCGGTGTAGAGGCCTCAATCACGCTTCAATGGGAAGTACTCCGTACGAACGCCGTCCTTGGTGACGATCAAGATCTCCAACCCGTCACCCACGTATATATGTCTCTCGGTAGCAGACGTAAATGCATCCCGTACCAATTGTATCACCTCCTCTAACGACAAGTACCGCAACTCTTTCTTCTGTCTTCCGTCGCTTCCCGGCACATACTGGTTCTTAAAGTTCACCTGGTTGTCCAAGAACGGCATGATCAAACTGGCCGCCGCTCCTCCGGCTCGGCACTGCTCTCGTTCGTATGATCCCACCGGGTCGTACGAGTATACCGCTCCCTTGCCCTCGTCGTCAAGCCCAGCAATAAGGGTACTGACGTAGTAAGGGAAGAATCTCTTGCCATACAACAAATGCTGGATATAGCGGGCGGCACTCAGAATCGATAACCGCTTCCCATTGTGATCAAACTTGTACCACTTCAAAGAATTGCGAAAACGATCGATAAGCGCAGCTCCATCAGCATCGAATCCATTAGCAGTCATCACAATGTTGTCACCCACATCAAACACTCGTGGTTCGTAACGAGTATTGATCGAATAGCCTACAACCTGACGGGTATCTCCCGCCAACACGGCAAAATCCTCACCAGCAATGCCTAAAACAGTTCCTCCGTTATCGGAGTATGGATTGAATCTGTGCTCAATGGGCACAGAATGGCGTTCTGCCGAGTACTCAGAAGCAACCGTTGCGTTCATCTGAATCGTTAGTGGGTGAGCGTCGCCACTCGGTCAATTGTATGGTGTACGGATGTGTTACTTCAGAGCTCCCGCCGTTTTGTGGGAATGGCGTTCTATTTAAATAGGACGATTTGCAACCAATGCCTCCCCGAAACTAAGAAAAGGATGATGCCGCTGCAACGACTTCCGGGGGTATAGACCCTGCAGCATGTGCAGTATGCCGGACGGGAATCTTCGTTCTATAAAATACATGCATACCCATCGGAGATTATCTGTGGTGCTACGGTGTCTCCTATGTATGGTGCTGTGTTCTATCTGTGGTGCCGTGGTAGCTCCTAATCAAAGTCATTTTGCGTCCATGTATACTTAGACATTCTATTTACATTATTTGTTGGCCTGGATTCTACCTATGTATGTTTTCGAGATCACGTTCCACGATCTCATGTACTTTTCCAAGCATTGGGTTAGGCAGCCCTCGTCGCTGTTGCTGAGAGACGCACCGGGCTGGCTGATGCATTTGTCAAAGCAGTTCTGGGTGATATTGTTCACCAATTCCGTCGCATTTGCAACAGCTAGTTCTTGTGAAATCAGCTCTTGGATCTGCAGTTTAATGTTCGAAGAGTCTGGAGCAGCAGCAGCAGCCTCCGGTTTAGTACTGCCAAATAATGCCATATCTGTGATGTGAAAATTTCATCGCATTCAGGTGTACTTCACTTCGCGAATAGTCGTGCATATTGACAGGTCAAGGCTGCAAGATTCCGGGCCAACAAGACTGGCCAGAGAACAAGTTGAGTTATTGTAGTGGCCAGGAGCAGAAACGCTCTTCCCATTCTCCCTCTTCTTGAAATTATAAGGCTTCTGTTCTGACATCCTTGAAAAATTCATGGCTGCAAATTGGCATTGCGGAGTTGCAAAAACGATCAATGAAGTCTTTCAGTAAACCTTTGTGGTGATGGCCTTCTGTTAATGCGAATACTTCAAACACCATTGCCTTTCTCATTTTTGAGACTCAGGTGGCTGTACAGCCAAGATTCGTTTTCTTGACGTATGAGAAAAAGGCTTCGTTGCATCATAAGGAAAGTGCCTCCATGAAAGAAATTGTGGACAATTCTGGTTGATTCCTCGCAGCACCAATGGATCGCCTTGAAAATTGCTGAATGGAATGGCAGAACAGTGAAGATTGAGTTTTGCTTGCAGAGAATCCAGGGCGAATAGAGATACGTTATTACAACAATGTTAATGACCCTTTTGAAGGTAATTAATACAGGCTCTTTCTGAACCCCAATCCCATAAAAATGCAAAATACAATAGCAAAACAGCAAATATTTGAAGTATGCTTGACGAACTTCCATACCAGATTCAGAAGAACAATAGATCATCTGAGCTATTCAAGCGGCACAAGTTTATTTTCGAGTCTGGAAGCTTCTATGGTCTACGCATTAGATTTAAATAAGGGGTGATATTGATTATGTGTTACATTAACATACATCATTGCTCTCTGATGTAGTCTCCCATTTTTCTTGCTTGGACGGACGCATATTTTCAGCTTCCAATCCCGCAGTGGAGAACAGATATAAGAGCAAACACAACATTGACTTTGCAATAGCCGAAGTTTCAAATACAGTTCTCGTGTATATCTTTTCGAGGGCTTTCAAATATTGTGTCAGGGCTGCACTTGGTGAAGCAATGGCTTCGATACCCCCGAATATTGTCAAGCAAGATCGGCCATAGAAATAAAGAATGGTTCCACCAAAAAATACCCAGCCCAACTTGATAATGTTGTCGAATTTAAAATTCAATCGGCACCAAAATCTGATGATACGATAGGCAACAGCGGTTACCCACGAAAGCTGAATCACTGGATATATCAAATCGAATTTACTTACTGGCTTTCCACAAGCAAGTTTATCTTCCAAGTAACATGAAATATTTGGTATCATAATAAGAAGACACGCGTAGAAAGCCATCAGTAAACTTGTTAGATAGCTTGACTTCTTATAACTCTCTGAGTTTTCTATGATTTTACAAATCATTTTGTACTCCGCCGATATGATAAGAATGGCTGCATATGAGAAAACGACGTGTAGGTTCCACGCTTGCTGTGAATACCTCTGTATCGATTCGTACACTTCTGGGTGGTATGGCAGTATTCTGAATATCCAACCGACTTGTTCGAGTACCCATGGAATGCTCCCAAGTACGATTGCCAAAAGCGCGAGTATAGAAGCTCTGTAAAATGCATTATGCTTAAGCTTATGAAGCATTGGCCGGTCTCCCTTTCTATGAAGAAGATAAAACTGCCGAAGTCCAATAACAAGAAATTCAAGCAATATCACGATGTGGCATATGATATCGAAGTAATGGGAATAGGTTAGTTTCGTGCTTGTACTTAGTAATATGCCAACATTAGACGCATCAGCGCTCGAAGGAATGGCTATGGCCGCACAGTATACTCCTGGTCTTGTGGCTTTTATGACAGCTTTCCGAACTCCGCGAGTACCAACCGTCTGTACCGGTCCATTGTATATGTCATTCTGCATCTTTTCATGATCCATTTCGACATTAAATTTGCTATCCTCTACCATTTCATTGTACATTGTGTATGCATTCATGTTCTGTTCTAGAAAACTGGTATCGAAATGCGCTGTATCATGTCCATAGAACATCAACACAGAGATGTCTGTTTCAACCTCTTCTGGATACACCTGCAACACTATCGAAGCATTATCTCTCCTCTCGAAATGGTGCTGGATACATTGAACAGGATGCTGAACCGAAAGTCTTGATTCTATGAAGTGCTCAACATAATTCGTATCGATTTCGGAAAGTGGATCGCCACAAACAAGACTGATACTTCCTAAAATAAATATACCCGCCCAAGGAAACATGGTAGAGTGGAATTGCGCTTGGCCAGGAAATAGTTGATGCACAGAAACATTATATGCAGTGATGCATTGTGATGCATTGTGACACATTGAATAAGCTGCATAACCTGGGGTTTCGATGATTTCGAGCATTTGATTATTCGGGCATCGATTCGGTATAGACAAGGATTCTGGTAACCCCATTGCAAATCCACTTAAGCAAAATCTCAAGGTTGGTATTTTTAGCGATGCCTTCGATAGCTCGGTGTCGGTTGGAGATACCGGCAGCCGACCCCAAATTCAATGATGTCGGATTTGGTCGGTAAACGTACTATTCGGTTTTTCATTCAGTAAATAGATATTCAGGGCTCGGTAAACTCCAATTTAATTTCTCCACATTGAGTCTATTATCTCGAGGATCGAGCGCGCATATATATTGGAGTGATGGGACTCAGGTTCCGACATGGCAGAGATCATTAAAACACACATTGTGGTCATTGGAGGATCATACGCTGGACTAATGGCAACCAGAGCCATCTTCCAAAAAGTGAGAGATGAATATGTCCATGTCACTCTAATCTCGCCCAATTCTTATGCCTACTGGAATGTCGCTGCTCCTAGAATCCTTATAACTCCCGAGCGAATAGAAGAAGCACTCTTTCTGGTTCCTGATTTCTTGACTAAGTGTTCTGAGGACTCTACAACTTTTTTGGAGGGGAGAGTGGTAGAAACTAATTTCGACGAGAAGTGGTTGATGTATAAGAATGCAAGACGCACTTCAAAAGTAGAGTATGACTACTTGATAATAGCTAGTGGTGTCTGTTTGGATAGCATGACACTTCAGAATGAACAAAAAGATAAGGACGTCATCCTCGAAGTCGAAAGGTTGCACGACCGAATGCAGAAGTCTCGCTCTATTGTCGTTTTAGGAGGTGGTCCAACTGGTTCTGAGGTGGTTGGAGAAATAGGATACCGATTCGGAACATTCAAAGAGATTACACTTGTGACTGGGAAAAAAGGGCCATTAATGCTGATGGGAGAAAATGCATCCAGAAAGGCAGAAGCCATGATGAAGAATCTTAATATTAAAGTTATCAACAACGTCAGGTATACCTCGTTTGAGTTGCTTGAGTACGGGAGATCTAGGATTTTCTTTGATGACGGCTCCTCTATGGTCGCTGATACGGTGATTAACACTTCCATATGCAAGCCGAACACCGACTTTATTGACAAGCGATTTGTGGACGAGAAGGGGTTTTTAATGACTGACAAATACTTACGAATCGAATCACATCCAGAAGTCATGGGCCTCGGGGACGTTCTTTCAATTGCAGCAAGGAATATAGTGGATTTGAAGTCGAACCAAATGCGGGTTTTCGGAGCATATGTTGATAAATACTATGCTGAAGAAGAGCTGACGATACTTAAGCCTTACACTATGCCAAAGCCATCTATGGCAATTCCAATCTCACGAAAAGGAGGAGTTGGACTAGCATATGGATGGGCATTACCCAGTTTTTTTGTACGGCTCACGAAAGGCAGGGACTACATGTTGGGCCATGCCAAAAGATATTTGAGCTGATACAGAAGCCTCTACTCTACAGATTTTTTTTGAAGGGAATGCTTCTGTGCGTGAAGACTACTCTCGAAATGGCGACAACTAGGAAAAATGCAATTACGATGGAACAATAGCTGCAACTGTATGGCCTGTATATAATGTCAGATGGGTAGGTTTACGATTTTAAATAAGGCCGAAGGTACGGCTGTTGGCACGGCTTTTTAAGCGACTCTTCGATACAGCTTTCTGTGAATCGTTCTGAGACATATGAGCACCTTAAACTGGGCTAGGATTTTTATTCATTTTCCGTCAGCGTTACGATTTCTCGGTGCAGGGACGTGACTTTAGCAGCAGCACTGTCGGTACTCTTGGAAGTCAACCGAAATCACCTCCAGTTCAGCGCCAAGACAATGGTTCGCCTTTGTACTCTAGCCGATGGTGTGATTTTGTTGGTTGAAAATTGCGCAAATTTACGAGTTTAGTCAGAAATAGGTAAAACTTGCTCAATTTTCAAAAATATAAAAGCGCAAAGAAAGTGGCTTTTCCAAGACTCTAAGAAAGGCATTTCTACCAAGCTGACATAAAGCGGTGCCAACAACCCATCTTAAGAAAAAAGGGCTCGAATACTGTAAAAATGAATATGCACTCTGGAAGCGCTCCACCTGAGCATGCCTGCAAGATTTCCATGTTGTGGAACTGGTACACCGTGGACAGTTGTTTTATTGCCAGAAGCTGGCATGTGAGAAGTCGAGGTATGTTTGCTGGTTCATGCATTGGAGTATTTTTGTTAGTTGTTGCATCGCAATGGCTCGCTAGATTTTCGAAAGAATTTGACAAAGCATGCCAGCAGCGGGAAATTCAATGCAGTGTCGATTGTTCTTCGTCATCGGGTAGCGATAAGCTTGGCAAAGATTTCCCCAAGGCAGAAAATCTTCCCTTGCCCATTGTGCACGCTGTGGGCCACAAATGGCTTTTTAGGACTGGAAACGTTTCTATGCCCGACCATATTATCAAGAGTTTGCTCTTCACTCTTCAATGGGGCTTGTCGTATCTCATCATGTTGTTGTTCATGTACTACAACGGATACATTATCATCAGCTGCATCTTGGGTGCGTTCTTGGGCAAGTTGGCGTTTTCCATGAACGAGCCCACCAACACGCTCGAAGAGGTTTCTTGCTGCAAAGAATAAGCTTTGAGACTTCGGTTATTCTTGCTGAACAATGCGTGCGGCTCGATCTAATTCTTCTGGCGCTCATTAAGTGGTCTTTTCTCGAATTTTATAGTTGATATTTATATTACTGAAGGTGCGTAGGTCGTAGGAACCCGGGTCGCTCGTTTTCCTTTTTTTTTTGTCCCTTTGTTGCTTCGCAAATCAGCCCGTAATGGGACCGCAACCGTTATCGCACCGCAGCGAATTCTTTTTTCGGTGTTCTGAACCGATTGTCTTCGCAATTTTATCTACGATGACAGAGAATACGGTGGCCAATGGAAGATCCAAGCCAAAGCCTGCGCATCTCTTTGTGCTTGTGCATGGTCTTCTAGGCGGCCCAAACCACATGCAGACGATAGACCGCTGTTTGAAAAGTTTGTTGCCGAGCGAATCGAAACACAAAATAGTGACGTTGCGTCCGTCGTCCTTTCGGTTCTGGAAGACGTTTGATGGGTTGCGGCTCAACGCTGAGCGAGTCATCACCGATATCCTTTACGAAATCGAAACCTTACGCAACGAAAACAACTTGAAGGTGGAAAAAATAAGCATTGTCGGATACTCGTTGGGAGGACTTATTTCACGATATGTGATTGGAATGCTCCAGGAAATTGGTTTTTTCGACACCATAGAGCCGGTGTTCTTCACCACAATTGCCACGCCTCATGTGGGAGTCGAATTTGTCAGTGGCAATATGTTCGAGAAGGCGGCGAACGTTACGTTCCAGTACCTTTTCGGCTACTCCGGTCCCCAGATGTTTCTAAGCGACTCCCTGAAGACGTTGGTGTCGTTGGCGGACCCTGCAAAGAAGTTCATGCATGGCCTTCAGCGGTTTCAGAAACATATACTCATGGCCAACGTGCGGAACGACTTCACGGTTCCATTTTTCACTTCCTATATCACCCCCTACTCGCCATTCGACCAGTGGAGCGTCATCAAGATCAAGTACCTCAAGGACTTGCCCCAAGCTCATATTGGACGTACCCAAGTGCGGCCCAAGTTTGTCGATTTGACTAGATCGCTCGTTCTCCAGCCCACCAGCTCCGAAAAGGGAAACATACAAGAGGGGACCTCGTTTTGGAGAAGAAACAAAATTGCAAAATTGGTGGCAGCCACCCTTTTGATATTTCTTGTTCCGTTGTGGATTCCGTTTTTCCTTGTTGGATCCTCATTTGGATCTATTTACAGCTACTTCAAGGTTCCAATCACTAAGGCACCAAAGATAGCCTCACATTGGGATCGAGTCAAGGGTTCGGTATATGGAACGAACCCAGTGGACCACGAAGATGCAGAAATTGGTCAAAATAGGCGTGCTTTGCGAAAAAAGCTTGCTCGTCACGATACATTCAAGGGAGACACCTCCGAGTTGGCTGAGAACGCCATGGAGAACATTTTCTACGCAGAAGCTCGCTTGTCAGGGAAGAATCCACAAATCAAAAACGAAGAAACTGAGGAAGAGGCCGAGGAGGATGCCGGACCAGACGGAACGGAAACCGAAGAGGAAGAAACCGATGCGGACAGCAAGGCGCTGATGATCCTGAAACTCAGCAGTGGAACACGTGTGGTTGATATTGATGCGATTGCAAACGATGCTGCCATCAAACGTCATTTGCCAGCTCTTCAAATCAAGGACTTGACCCAATTTCCCGTTTTCACCGAGAAAACCAAGTTGAAGTTGAGCGAGGACCAGCGATACATCATTGAAAACCTCAACCAGCTCAACTGGATCAAAATCCCAGTCTACATCGATGCGTGGAACTCGCACGATGGAATCATTTCCAGAAGGGGCCCCCGCACAAATACGAAGGGCACTGCAACCATCGGCTTGTGGGTGTCAATTCTTCGCCAGCACTTGAAAGAGTAATAGAAAGCTGGCTTCGAGTTGTTAACTCTGATACACTATTTATTGAGAAGCGCATGTTTATAAGCAATATATATGAAAGATGACGAAGGTGTGAAGGTGCTTGTGGGTACAGGGCACATGTAGCACGATTGTGGGGGGTACTAAAACACAACATATCCATATGCACTTCGCAGCGGCTAAAGTTTACCTAAAACTATATACCAATATCTCGCTCGACCTGCTAGCTCGTATTTGCTTGTACTCTATCTTTCTTGCGTAATTCTTTGAGCAACTGATAGTAGTGCTCGATGATTTGTACCATAATAACAAATACCCCCATGGACAGGGCTGCACCAAGATGCACCACGATCCACTTGGCCTTATCGTATGTAGTAGTTTTTGGTAATCCACATTTTAACCGTCACTTGCGAGGCTTGAAACGACAATGCGGGATCTGCCAACTTAAACACCATATCCCAAACGATCGCCCGCCAGCCAGAAATCGACCTCAACCATGTTTTAGCCCTCCATAAAGTGAGCACATATTACATGAACGATGCGTAGACTAATGAAACTACCAATCTAGTAACTATTAAAGCGATATCTTCAACGAGTGTCATTATTCAATCTCCGGAGAGGAATCAAAACGAGAGAGTAGCAAAAGTGGCTTAAATAGTGACATATCTATCCGGCAGGTAATACTCGTAAACTTTCGAACATCGCACAACGAAAAGGTAATTCTGAGCATCAATGCCTGAAAATCCGTTCGCCGATTCTCCAGACCCTAAGCGCATCCCTTCATTCTCGGACAGATGGAAACGGCTCCATATAAGGGATAGAATTCCAACAATCTTTCTCAGCCCGGATATAGTAATTGTCCTTATATTTACTGTTTCGCTTCTCTTATTCTTTGCATTGATCATTAAGATATCAGACTAAGTTTATCAAGCCTATTTACTTGCCTTATACAATACTATATATGTTCGCTAGGTATAATTATGGTTGCGAGCTTGGTTTGGGGAGGATTAGTTACGAGTCTTTAAAGGATTTACTGGTTACGAACACAATTAATGAAAATACGCAATTAATGAAAAAAAATATTAATGAGAACACACATGGTGAAAGTAAACTGGTGGAGACAGTCTTGTTGAATGCTTGGTTGGCGAATCCGACTCAGAATGAGAAACTTTGGGCGAAACACACTGGGCGGTGATTTTTGATGGACAAACCTGTATTACTATTTAATTATCCAATAATCTAAACCATGTCTACATAAATTAATGAATTTTTTGGAAGAAGGAGTACAGTTCAACGTTAAATCAAGTGGTCAAGCAAACGGGGCGGCCAATTAATAAAATATGCCGCTCAAGAACTGGTTATTCAAGAATACAAGTCTCTCCCATACTTTACGGAAAAAAACAATTGCATAGCTTAACGCAGTAAAACTGGCTAGAATGCTTATTTTCATCCAACGTCAAGCCTATATAAATGAGTTACGGCCCATCTATTGAATGCTAAATTTTACAACTTTTGCAAAATTTCAAATCATCATATTAACCAAACATATCCCCATACTAAATAAGACTCTCAACCTTCTTCTTCAAATCGCTGTTCATGTTCGAAAATCCCTTCTGTGTGCTTTCTGTGATAAAATAAAGCAAGGGACCACTAAGCAAACCTGAAAATTCCTCCTCTTGTATCACTTTCGTTGTCGTTCCGTTGCTCACAAAAGTAAATGTATGGACACCGCTGAATATATAACTGGACAAAAGCGTACCTCTCCAGCCAAACTTGGTGTCAGATTTCTCTACAATCTGAGGCTTGAAAGTCTGCTTGCTCTTTCCTGGAGGGCTTACTTCGATTTCCAAGTAGTCTCCTACATTAGTGGAGTCTCCTTTGATCGACGTGACAAAGGAATTCCAGGTAGGATAGGCCGCGAAATCAAAAAACACCTTCTTCACGCTTTTAATTGGCGCGTCAATTGTTACAGAGGTAGATATTTTGGTCATGTTAGGGGTGTTATCAATGCAATGTACGAAATTAGTGCGGCGTGCTGCACCTGCAAAATTGGCTGCTGGTCCTGCGAATTATGGCTGCGAAACATTATCTCAATGGCATAGCCAAGCCTTCCAAATCCGGATTGGAGAGCACATGAAGACGAATAAAATGCATGAGTACATACATTTAGAATGAAAAAGTACATAAGATTCAAAATACACAAAGTCAAATACATAAACACTTACTTGGCGTATGACTGGATAGCTGGCTCGTTCAAGACCTTGTTGACTTCAAGAACCGAATTCACACCACAGTACAACACTTCGAGCTCGGTGGTCAACACGTCGGCATAGTCTAATCCATTTGGAACAACCTGGTCACACAAAGCGTTGAGATCAATTCTGTCAACACTCCCGACACCACCGTTTTTCAAAGCATCCACAGCCAACGCAAAGCCAACTGGGTTGTATAATGCTCCCCCGTGAGTGTAAAGGCCGCCAGCATTCTTGTTGGGGCACAATTTCTGGAACTCGTAGTTCCCCACACCGACGTTTCTGACATCTTGGAGAGTAGAAGAACCGTGATCAGACTGTGGTTCGACAATATAGTCAAATCCGGAAAAGATGGTGGTTGTAGGGACGTAGGCCGAGTTTCCGTCGTTGGTCTGGAGTGTAGTGACAAAATGGGAGTCATAGTCTTGTTGAATGATGGAAGGAGCACATGGAAGCTTTGGAAACGCTGGACAGAGCACAGGAACCATCTTGGTACCGTGGAAGTCGGGACTGATAGGAATGAACTCTCCGACATGGTCTCTGGTAGAGGGCCAGTATTTCAAAGCCCATTGTGAGATAAGTCCACCTTGAGACCAGCTGATGATACTGACCTTCTTACCCTGGGAAATACCACTGATGTAGTTGATGGCATAGGCCACAAACTCGGCATTCAGCTGGGCGTCACGAAGCAAATGATCAGGAATGTTCAACCACACCGGGTCAGCAAAATCGGTGTTCTGGAGCAACTTAATGTAATTGGAGTGGAAGGTGTCACCACCGTAAGCTCCTGTTCCTGGAACAAAGATAACAGGCTTCTTGTTACCCTTGCCGTACTCAAAGCCAGAAGGAATGTGGATGGCTTTTCTCAAGTCGATTTCCAACAACGAGTATGGGGCGTCGTTCTTTCCTGCTTTGGGCCATACGGGCTTGGATGGCAATCTAAGGTTGATGTTGTTGAGATTGTCCACCTGGGGAGAATAATTGTCCACCACACTTTGGAACGCATTACCGTTGAGCAATGCCTTGGCCAATCCAGAGAACACTGTACCAAAAGTTTTCTCCTCTTGGTGGAGATAGTCTACCACGTCCCAGATACTGTGGAAGTCCGATACATTGACAATGGATTGGACCACCAGCTCCAACGATTGGATCACACCTTGGATGTCTTTGACATCTTGCACAATGCCTTGCCCAACAGTCTGGAGGGGCTCATTGGACTTGTTGTCGTCGACAAAAGAGTGCAACACGTTGCTCAAGTCTTGACTAAGACTTCTCTTTTGTGCCTCTTCAGCAGGAAATGCAGCTGTTAAAGCGATGGAAACGAGGGCGCTGACAGTGAAAGTTGCAAACTTCATTGATGCATTTACTGGCCCTGAGCGTCCTCTTTTATACCTCAGTGACACGCTGTTTGTAAAAGCTTCTGTTTCGGCGATCCGGCGATAATTCCGCTCATCCACTGTTGTAGTTGCAACTTGCCCGTTGCATGAACTCGTGTTCTCTCGCTGTTTTTGAGGGAAAATTACAGTTCAAGCTGCCAGTGGTATTGGTGTACCCCATATTAGATGAATTGACAATACTGCGCTGCTCAATGGCTGAGTGTTGATGAAGTATTGCAATTTTGCAGCTTCGGCTTTTCTCACGTAAGGCTTACTCTGAGATGTATTCGCGAAAAAAACCCGCTTTGCGTCCTAACAATGCAGCCGCACATTTTCCTCGGCAAATCGGTGTCCACTGAATTAAACTTTTGTGTAATAGGGTTTTTCCTTGTCTACTGTTATTATTATTGTTTCACCACTGTATCCTCGCTCGCTGCATACGCACAGAAACTTCGAACAACTAAAACGATATTACAACAGTTGCTGCCCCATTAACAATTCATTTCCCCACTTCACGGAGCCATCTGCGACTTCCCCACTGTGCCCATATGGTATCTCTACCTCAAAATTCTGTGACTTACGTGAATGTCCATGCCGCCTATTCTTGTGCGACAGTTTAGGAACCGGGATGTGACGTGCGGCTGATGTTTATCGCGACGCGCGCCGTATATGTTCGACCAAGGAAGTAACGATGGATAAGCTACAGTGAGAGCCTTTTTGTTGGAGTCGAATCCTCAATAAGTTCGCATTGTTTTTCTTGTTTGCAAAGCTATTCTTCTGTGACAATTAGGTTCCGAACGGATTTTCAAAGAACCGGCCCACCTGAATTATGCGGCTTTTGCAATGTGGAATCCCAGTGCAATTGAACTAAGTAATGTCCTTACCGTTCCTGGACAGGAGTACGTTAGAATTGGTATATTGACTACGCTCACTGCATGGAAGCACCTTGACGTCAAGCGAGATAAGTAAAACCTGATTCAGAGGAGAGGTTGGACTTCCCACAATTTTAAGGCGAATTTCCCAAACTTCGTATTGTTTATCTCGTAACAACAACCTGTTCTCATCGAGCGAGGGTGTTCGGGACTTTCTCACCAATCCTGATTTCGAAGGTCGGTATTTTCTAAAAACCTTTGCAGGTTATGCAGGCTTATCAGATGCAGGCGCCTGGTGGCTGCGAAATGGTACCACTGATTATTGCGTTCGCTGGTTTCGATTACTTACCTAAGCTGTAAATTTATTTCTCTAACTACCGCATAGTAACAGCAGTATTGCGCCTTAGAGTTTAAATGTTTGTTCCGTTTAGGGGCCATGGGAGTTCTTCGCCATAATTCCAGTGAATAGCCTTGATTTGAGTGTACTCCTTCAATCCTTCGACTCCAAGCTCACGACCAAATCCTGATTGCTTCATGCCACCAAATGGGACTGCATTGCTCAACACCATATACTGGTTGCACCACACAGTTCCAGCTTTTATTGCGTGAACCATTCTCATACATTGGGAGGCATCCTGCGAAAATATACCTCCTCCTAGTCCGTATGATGTGTCGTTTGCCTTTTGGATTGCTTCTTCTTCCGTATTGAAGGTTTGGACAGCAAGGACGGGTCCAAAAATTTCTTCATCGACGATCTTCATTCCTTTTCTGCAGTTGGTATATACAGTAGGAGGAACAAAGAACCCGCTTTTGAACTTTTCAGAGAGATTGGCTAACTTCTCTTCACCCCCTGTAAGACAAAAGGCTCCCTGTTCCGCGCCATAACGAATATACTCTTTAACTTTTTCTTGTTGTTGCTTCGAAACTAATGGTCCCATGAAAGTAGTTGGAGAGTACGGGTCGCCAATTTCTATCTGTTCAACTTTTTTCTTGAGAGTTGCTAGAAATTTATCCTTAATGGTGTCCTGAACAAAAAGACGAGACCCAGCACAGCAATCCTGGCCGTGGTTAAAGAGTATGGCCATGCATACCCAGTTAGCGGTTTTTTCGATGTCAACGCTGTCAAAAACCACCACCGGAGATTTTCCTCCTAGTTCTAAGGTGACTTTCTTGAGATTACTCTTGGCTGCCGCCTCCATGATTTTCCGTCCAGTGGCTGTTGAGCCCGTGAAAGCTACCTTGTCAATATCCATGTGGCGAGAAATTGCATCTCCAGTGACCGCTCCTGGTCCATTCACAACGTTCAACACACCCGGTGGGAAACCTGCCTTTACAGACAACTCTGCCAAACGTAATGCACTCAATGGGGTTTGCTCTGCTGGCTTTATCACAACGGTGTTTCCCGCTGCTAATGCCGGAGCGGCCTTCCACATGAACATCTGAATGGGATAGTTCCACGGGATTATCTGTCCACATACACCAATTGGTTCTGCTCTCGTGAATGCCAATTTGCTTCCCTCTTGCTGCTCAATTGTTCTACCTTCGATTTTATCAGCAAGACCAGCGAAATACCGAAGGCAGCCAATGCTGTCTGTAATGTCTACTTCACGGGCCATCCAATTCGGCTTTCCGTTATCGAGACTTTCAAGCTCGGCAAGCTCTTCGATATCATTTTCGAGAAGATCGGCCCATTGGTTGAGAAGTTTGCTCCGCTGAGTAGGAGTGCTGTTCTTTCCCCATGTTGTTTCAAAGGCTTTTCTTGCGGCAGCTACCGCATCATCCACATCTTCTGCCGTTGCGGAACTGATCGTTGCCAAATCTTCACCAGTGGCTGGATTCGGGGTGGTCATGACAGACTCATACTTAGAGGGCCTGAATTCATTATTGATGAACAAACCTGTCTTGAGCACAATTTCACGTTCACCGTATGATTTTATGGGGGTAGTCATATGTCCAGTAAATATCCGGAAGTAATGTCCTTATATTCTGATTCCCTATACGTTGAAGCGGTAGAGGTCACGGTATAACTCCGCATAATTCATCAAGCAGACCGGCGCTTTGCCGAAGATTTCACGGCAAATTTCCGACCGCTGAAAGTAACGTGCACGATTCTTATACTTTACAAGCTTGCAACGCATACGTGAACTCGTAGATGTAGCAGGTTTGTATAACGCAGGTCGGTTTTTATCGTACATACGCTATGGAGAACATATCGTTCCCCGCTTGTTTGTTCAATTGGAATAATGGATCAGCGGTGTAGAGCCCAAATCGGCACAATCAGCTCCAATGCTTTGATGCATTCGTGAATTTTACTACTACATGATCCTATTTGTTCGCTATCCTACTTTCTTGTGCATTGTGCAATTTATAATCTTCTTAGGCATGCTAAAGTTTAAGAGGAGAGCTTCTTGTGACTTTTCTGAGTCGTCCATCTGCACCCATTCTGGCTAAGTGTTCTGGTCTAATCTCTTCGACAGAAGTGCAGCCCATAAGCGCCATTACTGTTCGGAATTCATCCTGAAGGATATTCAACGCAAGGCTCACACCTTCTTCACCGTTGTAAGCAAGACCCCATAGTGGAATTCTGCCTACCCAGCAGTGATCAGCACCTAAGGCAAGTGCCTTGAAAATATCACTCCCACGTCTTATTCCTCCATCAATGTGAACGGGAATTCTTCCTCTGACTGCTTCGACTATCTCCGGCAAGGCATCTAAGGTGGACATGGCGCCATCAAGCTGTCGACCACCATGGTTAGAAACGAGAATTCCGTCTGCTCCAGCATCTACAGCTTTGATTGCATCTTCGGCTGTGAGAATGCCTTTGAGCCAAATTTGCAAATTTGTCTTCTGCTTGATCTCCCGAACATATCCCCAGGTAAGTGAAGCATCGTACTGTGTACGTTCATCAATGCTCACCATATTGGTGCTGTTGATCCATGGGTAGCTAGGGAAGTTGAGATGCAGAGGCACCGTGAATTCGTTTTTCATTTCACCCAATCTTCTACCGAGCCACGGACAGTCCACGCTGATGAAAAGTGCTTTATAGCCACTTTCTTCCGCAGTTCTGATGATGGCCGCATTAGTTGTTTCGTCTCTGACGACACTCAACTGCTGGGCGTAAGCGATGCCTGAGTTTTTACCTTGCCTGGCAACGTCTTCTGCGGAAGAATTCGACCAGCTCGAAAGTATCATGTTAATGCCTTTCTTAGCAGCTGCTCTTGAGGTCCCAAGCTCAGCATCTGGATGGGCCATTCCATGATTAGCAGCTGGAGAAAAGCCAAGGGGAAATGCTACCTTGGAACCAAGACAACTTGTGGAAGTGTCTACCGAAGTCACATCTATCATCACTCGAGGGCGAAGCCTATACCTGTCGTAGGAAGATTTGTTTTCAGCCAAGGTCTTGAGTTCCATGGAACCACCACTATAGAAGTCACGCACCATTGGTGTGAGTTTTTCATTTGCAGCCGACTCCAAGTCTGCCATGCAGTGTATTTTTTGATCGTAAGTTAAAGCTCGATTCATTTATCCGTGAGCGTAACGATCTAGGATTCAAGGATATATACATCAAAGGGGAGATTATTTAATTGAGCATTCTTCGGCCCTTTTCCTTCGGCGTTTTGCCGAGACCGAAATTTCCGGTTCGTATTCCTGCTGATTACACAATGCCGAAGTTTATATGCATAATAAATGCGGGGTGAGATCCAACCGTTGGAACTAACATCTACCAAAAGATAAGCTTCTGTATATATACCGGGTGTGATAGCCGCCTTTTGCGGCACTAGTTGGCATATGACGGATCTGTATATTGAAAGCGAACACAAAGTAAACCACAATATACTTGTCTCACCACAACTCAGTCACTATAGTGAATTCGATACAGGTGAACATGATGTGTTTGTAGTTACTGAAGAAGGCCCAGACTTCCGTGGCGTATCTATGCTAGGTGCGGCCGTTTTAATTGCCAAATCTCAAATGGGACTTGGTGTTCTTGGCATTCCTCAGACTTTCCAGTCTTTGGGATTTGTTCCCGGTCTTGTAAGTCTTATTGCGCTCTGTGTGTTAAGTACATGGACGGGATACATTGTGGGGAAGTTCCGCCTTCATCATCCTTCAGTTTATAGCATTGGTGATGCTACAGAAATGATGTTTGGCAGTCTCGGTCGAGAAATAATGGGTGGTGCGTTTTGGCTTTTCTACACTCTATGCTACGGTGCTTCGCTTTTAACGTTTTCCATTTCTTTGAACACATTGAGTGACCATTCGAGGTGTACTATGGCATGGGTGGGAATTGGAGCTGCTATCACTTTGGTGTTGGGACTGGGCATACGTACCATGAAAGTGATGTCGTGGTGTGGTTATGTTGCTCTTAGCTGTATCATGATCAGTGTATGGATCGTGGCAATTGCGTGCTTGGCCCAAGAAACACCGGCAGCAGCTCCTAAAGGTTTACTGATTGACAAGGGAATTGTTGCAGCATCTTCCAATATACCATATTCTTCTATTGCAAGTGCAACAGCTACGCAAGTATTGTCACTAGCAGGTACTGCTTCTTTTTTTACAATCCATTCAGAAATGAGAGACCAAAAGAAGTACATGAAGTCACTCCTTCTTGGACAAGGGTTCGTTTGTATCAATTACATTGTTATTGCCTGCTTTATCTATGCAAAGGTAGGCAACTATGTTACCTCTCCTGCACTCGGTTCAGCTGGTCCACTTTTTAAAAAGATTTGCTACGGTATAGCCATTCCAGGATTGTTGTTCTCGTGTTTCTTTCAGGCCCATCTTGCTGGGAAATATTCCTTTGTTCGTATTCTTAGAAATACGCAACATCTACAGCTGAACACAATCATTCATTGGGTCACATGGATTATACTGATGGTGTTTGCGGTTTGTGTGGGATTTGTGGTTGCAGGCGGTATTCCCTTCTTCAATGATTTGCTAGCATTGATAGGCGCGTTAATTGGAACAAGCTTCACTTTGATTATTCCAGGATTCTTGGCTTTATATGAACTTGGGAAATATAGGCCCAAGGAAGGCGACGGACAGTTTGCATGGATTGTCCAATCAAAGAAGAAATGGGGTTCAAACAATAAAAACACCATCACTGCCAGTGTTGCGATTTTTACAATTGTGTTTGGCAGTTATATCGGTGTATCTGGGATTTATGGCTCTGTTAAATCTATCATCGATGGGTACCGGAATGGCTTGGTTCCCTCTGCTTTTTCATGCGCTGATAATAGTGGATAAATTTATTAATATACGATGTGTCGATTGGATGGAGTTGGTTCGTAGGTGACAGAATATGACAACGAAATAATAAAACATGATTATTAAGTCTGTGCTAGTGCATAACAGAACAACAATGAGGATCTAAAAGACAGTACACTATCTTAAAAGCAACACCTTTACTAAATGATCTCTCATTCAGTATCGAAAGCAAGGAATGCCTTGTAATAAATGGGTAATCCGTCGATAAGGGATGGTTTCCCAGGATTCCAGCCAAGTATAGACCGAGCAAATGTCCCTCTCACAATGCTTGTTCCCGCTAAAGCAACTTCGAAATCGGACTCGGGCTCTTTGTAAGAATAAGATCGCACACCTGTTAGAGCCACTAGTTGTGATAATAGTGTATCAACACTTTCCGTGGCCGTATTGCTTCCTTCAATTTTGAGTCCCTTCACCAAAGGATATTTCTCAACTGCAAGACGATATAACTCAGCTAAATCATCAACATGAACTGTGGCATATCGACCGCCAGGGATCCCTGGCCATTCAATTCTCCCACCAGCAGCTGCTTGACTAAAAAGAGTACCAACAACATTAGACTGCCTCCCATATACTAGTCCAGGACGAATGACCACTCCGTCAACTAATTTACTCGCAACTAGGTGGTTTTCAACTGCTGGTCGCCAAGCTACTTTCTTAGGAGAATGAGTCACTTCTGAGCCATCAGTCACAAGTTCAAAGCGATTATCACCATGTAGCCAGACGCCAGAGGTCCATATGTATGCCAATTTTGCAGCTGTGGCATCACGTTTGGCATTCTCTGCCTTTTTGATAAGTTTGAAACTCAATTCGCTGAGTAATGCACCCCCAAGACAATCAACTACGACATCAATGGAATTGAGATCTTGTAACCATTTATCATCAGAAACTGGGTCACTTTCCAAAACTGCTATTTCATTTCGTTCAAATGATTTACCCCACTTTCCAGTATCCCGGGTTTGTCCAATCACTTGGTGACCCGCACGCACCAATGATTCTGCAACACTAGAACCGATATATCCACTGGCGCCAAGGAAAAAACCCTTAAAGGCAAAAAAAATCTAAAAAAACTTTGGTTGAAAAAAAAAACCTTCCCAAACCCCCCCCCCCCCCCCCCTTTATGGCATCACGGCGTATGTCCGAAACTGAGGAGATCGTACCGGTAAATGTCCGAATATGCACTTTATACAGGAGACACCTTTATGCTGAGATGAATTGCCGATAATTAGCGATCGGAATTCACTATGGCTGAAGCAAATGTTTCGGAGCAACGCCGAATACCGGCATGTCAACGATGTCGTCTGAGAAAAACCAAGTGCGACTCACAAGTTCCTTCCTGCTCAAATTGTGTGAAAGCAGGAGTTGAATGTGTGAACTACGATAAGATATTAGGAAGAGCGTGGGCCCGGAGTTATGTTCGATCTATGGAAGACAAAAAAGATGTCACACCCGATAAAGAGGATTCTGTATCTGCTTTGGTAAAGGATAATGGCAAGATCGTACATGAAGAGGTTTCTCTGCACCAAGCACCACGGAAACATCGAAAAAGCACAATGGCTGAATCAGTTAATAACGCCCAAGACCTCACTGGCAAGCTATATGCAGCAACTTCAGATCCAAGCAGTAGACAAAAAAATGGAGAATGTATTCATTACTATCAACCAGATCCCAAAAAAAGGCGCAAATCATCTGATCGTGAAGTTCAAGTATCTGCTAGTTCGTCAACTCTCGATGATTCTTCGTCTTATTCGGATAGTGATAACGAAGATTCTGACCATAATTTGAATTTGCTATTAGGCTCTTCAGTTCAAGGAGATGAAAGCACTCACTTGAGTGAAAATATAGCTAGCGAAATTCGCCGATACTCCAACTCCAATCAGCCAGAAGGTGGAAGTGCAGAATTCATTGCAAAGGAAAATTGGGCCCTTGCCAAATTAGGGAAAGATTTTCTCAAGGTTGCCCGTAAAAATATGCTCAGAAACCGAACAACCGATATCACAGCGTATGATTCCTCTATTTTACGGCGAGTGACGAAACGCTACTTCTCATGGATGAACAGTGCCTACCCTGTATTACATGAAATTAATTTTCATGAGGTTTTGGAAAAATGCCAAACGAACGCTAAGAATGCTACAAAGTTTGAAATTTTTCAAGTGAAGATGGTCATTGCAGTTTCCTTAGCATCATTGAGCCGTTCTCACTTGTCTACCTCAGCACTCGGACAGTTTTCGCGAGAATTTAGACGATCAGCTACCCAGATGGCCGATCGAGGGTCTCGGAAACTGAAGGACATTAAACACCTTCAAAACGTGCTCCTTCGGTTGCAATATTCTCTATTTGACCCTAAGAGTGGCGATATTTGGCAACTTTCGGGCTCTGCTATGAGGCTTGCTACAGATATGGGACTCTTTTCTCAGGAGAATCCGACTCAAAACTTTGATCCATTGACATTAGACCTACGGAGAAGGTTGTTCTGGACATGCTATTGCATTGATAGGACCTTAAGCACAACAATGGGCCGTCCAACAAGTATACCTGATTCTTGGATAACGATGAAGCTACCATCACTAGTCGAAGATAAATGTATAACCAGTGAAGGGATCTCTCAAGGGCCTATGTGCTGCTTGAAACTTGCCTTAGTGCATCATGTTCGTATTTGTCGACTTCAATCAATGATTCACAGTCGATTATACGCTCCGGCTTTTTCTATCGAGACCGTTCAAACTAACCAAAAAACTTGGACCTGGCAGGTCTATGATCAACTCCGTACTTGGCGCTCATCGTTCTTGTATCCTACTCCACTCGTTACGAAGGAATGGACAGAACTACAGTTCCACATAGCTGTGGTTTTGTTATTGCGGCCATCCCCAAATCGTCCGAAACCTTCCGATGAAGAATTACACGTAGCATTTCACTCTGCAGGGGAGGCTATGAAGTTGGTCAAAGTCATGCATCGAGATGTATCTGCAGTTTTTTCTTGGCAGACTGTTCAAAATTTGTTTATGTGTGGGTTGACATTTATCAATTCATTGAAGGAACTCACACAAGATCACAGATCGAATACACTATGTATTTCGTTTATGGATGTGATTCTACAGGTTCAAGCTTGCACATCGATACTTGAGACTCTTTCAACATTAGAGGGTGGAGATCATGAAAAACTAAGAAATGTTTTCGAAATTGCCTCATCGGTTGTTCTTCATGAGCTTGCCATAAAAACGTCGAATTTGCAAAGTCCTGGTTATAGGGGAGGGAGATGTGTTTGGGACCTACTTGCCAAGTCAGACGACCTTACACTACAGAGACCAGTGAATATAGATAACCAGGAAATACCGGTTCAGAGCAATTGTGGAATTCTTGGCTTAACTGATATGCCAGACCTCATCAGCTTCCCCGTGGATGAAGCTCACTTTTATGAACATGACGTTGATGCTTCAAGGTTTGAAGTAGGACGTACACAAATAGAGAAAGGTATCCACAACACAAGATTGGAACTCGACGGAAGTTTTTCTGAACTAACGCCGACGAAGAATAACAATACAAGAACGCCCTATCAACTTCCGAGCCGCAATCAAACTGCCAGACCTTCAATCGCTGCAAGCGGAAGTAACCCCGAGATGGCGGCACTCACAGCATTTTCTACCATAGCATCTGAAGCAGACCCTCTCTCTGCAACTGACTTACCTGAATGGATAGATACAAATCCAGGGGCGGAATTTGAGCGGTGGTTTCTATATCCAATCTGAGGCATGCCGCACAGTAAAATCATTTGATGGTCAAGAAGTCATATTTGTAACAGTCCACATAGTCATGTTAATAAACAATATCCTCTGAATGCCCTGGAAATTGTCCGAATATTGTATTGCTGAATTATAGTGCCGATACACTATGGTATTGTACTTGCGGGGAGCTTCGGACTTTTGCCGAAACTCTCTCACATATCGCAAATATAAAAGAGTATGCGTATTGCATCAGTTCAGAAAGGAGAATGACGAAAGGTCTTACGGGTATTTTTGCTGCTGTGGTGACTCCACTTGATTCTGATGGAAACGTTGATTTACTCAACATCGAAAAACAAGTTAATAGACTAGCAGAGGCAAAAATCCATGGAGTCGTTACCACCGGAACCACTGGCGAGTTTCCTGCGCTAACAGTGGATGAACATAAGAGTGTCATAAAAACATACGTCGAAGCAGCTAAAGGGCGTTTCCCTGTGGTAGCAGGGATTGGAAGTAACAGCACCCGTCAAGTAATTGAGTTGGCCCAGTTTTCCGAAAAAGTTGGCGCAGTAGCATGTATGATTGTCCCGCCATTTTATGATCCACTTACATTCAGGGCCCTTTATAAATTTTACGAAGATGTTTGTGGATCGATATCCATTCCAGTGATGTACTATAACTTGCCTGGTGCCACGGGAATTCATCTCACAGCTGCACAACTTCGTGAGCTTGGTCAAATCAACGGTTTTGACTACATGAAAGACACTTCAGGAAATGCCAAGGAGCTTGCTGACCTATTAACGAACCCGCCAAGCAACTTTACGGCGTTCAATGGCTGGGACACATTGACATTTTTTGCATTGTCCCATGGAGCACGGGCCGGGGTTTGGGGTGTTGCTACAGTTATCCCTAAAGAATGCGTTGAGCTTTATAACACTTTTACCATGGAAAAAAATTTGGAAAAGGCACGTGAACAATGGAAGTACCTTTGGGAAGTGAGTGACTTCTTGGAAAGCGTCAACTATCCTGCTGGAATCAAGGCTGGTCTCGACATTATTGGCGAATCGGCAGGTTCGGTAAGACCACCAACGCTCCCAATTGACAAGTACGATTACGATAAATTTGCTGAGATTCTCTCTAGACGCAAGTATAAGTAGAAGTAGATTGAACAGATCATTCACAAAATTTTTACTTCGAACGTATTGGCTGCAAAAAGCCCGTTAGTAGAAATTCCGTACGTGTCTACTTATCTTTTATATCTCGTGGATCTCATCCTATGTACTAGAACTGTGATTCTGGGCATAATAGAAGTCTCGTGTTGGGAAGTGGAGAAATCTGAGCACAATAATCCTTTTTGAGGTTTATGAGTCAATTGGGTATCGTTTTCTTGGGGTTCGTTATCCTACCGAAGACTCGTCGGAGTAAGGTTTTATGAAACATGATAAATCAGTGGGTGACTATTAGAATCTATTTTTAGTATGGTTATTTATAATTGGTGGCTTTGCTATATTCATAGCTCTTAATTTCGTGAGTCATGGAACCTTGTTAACTGATATTTTTCAGTATGCTCTCTCTTCCAGTTGAGTTAATGATGATTTTTTATATTTTTCTTTTGAAACATGGTTTGAAAAAAGTGCTAAGGTACTTGGATCTAGACGCAAAAAAGTCATATTAACAGCTGAATCATAGTCAATGGCTGTGTCCATTTATGAATCCATGCCAAGCGTTGAGCTAATCGCTTCTGACATCGCGTCCAAAAATAACATTCATGTTAGCCTGGATGATGACATGGTAAGGGTGTGGAGAGAAAAGCAGGCGTACTTGATGAACGGTAAAACATTTATGTCTTAATTACTCTTGAAAATGGGAAAACATTTTGCAGGTGACCCACCTCCTGGTTGCGGCTATTTGAAAGAGAAGTTTATAGCAATAGCGAATGGAGAGAAATTTTACAATAATGTATTCCTAATCGGCTCAAAAATCTTTGGACCAATGTGGTTCGGTTTTCACAAATATACTGTGTAAAAAAGTTACGATTCTTTTTATAATTCCTACATTTTGTAAAATTTTTTATATTTGTCATCCTTAATTTTTTTCCACCTAATTTTAAGCAGCTTGGATCTTACAGAAGTGCAGCGCCGTGCCCTTAATTATATATAAATAGATACTTCGTCTAATGCAGCAAACAAGCGTGAGTACTGAGTGACAGAAAGGAGCCAACTTTTTTCGTTGTGCTAAATTTCCTTTTCTTTTCAATTTTGCAGCCAATCCTGTACATGGAAGAAGACATATAACAACCGCCAAGCCCCGAACTGGTCGAGAGATGAAAGCAAATTTTGGCCTTAGAATGACCAGGAAGTTCGAAGTAACAACGACAGTTCCGCAGATCAGCACAGTTCCTCTCCGTCATACAGTATGCGTCGAGGTTATAGTACTGGTGTACTGGTGTACTGGTGTACTGGTGTACTGGTGTACTGGTGTACTGGTGTACTGGTGTACTGGTGTACTGGTGTACTGGTGTACTGGTGTACTGGTGTACTGGTGTACTGGTGT